>JAUYWG010000051.1:4342247-4371377 GCA_034779775.1 Enteromius afrohamiltoni
TATATATATAGATAGATAGATAGATAGATAGATAGATATATGTATATATAATTAGAATTAGCTAAAATTTTGCATATATAGGATATGTATGTTCATGTTTAAATTTTTATGTTTATGTATACATTTTTAATAATATAGAAAAGTTTTTTTGTAAAACTGGGATATATATATAATTGTAATTTGACAAAAAATTGACATTTTTATACAAAGATTATCATATATAAAATATATATAAATACATATATAGCCTTAAAATAAATGTATATTCCAAAAATGTATTAAATGTAATGCATATCTATATATATATATATATATATATATATATATATTTGTTGAAGATACAACTATTTGAAAATCTGGAATATGGGAATATGGGTGCAAAAAAATTTATAAATTAGCCTTTCAAGTTAAAATCATTAGCAATACATATTACTAATCTAAATGAATATATCTTCATAAAACATGATGCTTACCTAATATCCTAATGATTTTTGGCATTGAAGAAAAGTCCCATTTTGACCCATACATTTACTGTTGGCTATTACTACAAATATACCCATGCAACTGACTAAACTAGACTAAAGTTAAACTAACTAAATAACATTGTATAATAATAAATTGTGTTATTTACCTATATGAATTAATATTGCAAATTTTTATTTATTTTTTTATCTTTATTAAATTCTGTGCACGCAAACAAAATAAGCCTTATTATGTCACACCAATCACAAAGCATTGATTTATTTTAAGTTATATAATTTTTTTGTTTGTTTGTTTTTATAACATTCCTGGGAATCTCTCTGATTTGAGTGTCAGTGATGTGCCTGTGTAGAAGTCAGGGCCCTCGGCTGGGGCCCATTTCACAGTGCTAATGTATTTCACCCAGCTCAGTATGATCCACATCGCCGCAGGTAATCCATGTCAGCTGCCTCATTTACACCGACCTGAGACTGGGGACCTTCTCAGAACGTTACAATCACGCTGGAAAACTGCAGTCTGTCAGGCCAAACGACCACCTTCCATACCGTGCCAAAGTTCCATGCAAGCTACATCAGAAATGTACCAATTTAATTTGATCTTTTCTATTATTTGACTGCATTTTTGCTGTTAGTACTCAGATGTTTATTGCTACAATTGGTGCTTTATAAATGTATTTATAATTTCAACCAAATACTGGAGCTGTTTCTAGCGTTACCAAAGTAGATAAGGTGAGTGCTACATGAGAACGAAGAGCAGTTTTAATTGACAGCTTTCGTTATATATTATTCACTCCATGTTATTAAAACATTCTGCAAAACGATTTTTTACACACAGGTGTTTCATATTTCTCAGGGCTTTGTATGGTGTTCATATTTGCCTATTAATTATAGTTTCATATACTATAAAATATATGCTGTTGACACCGCCCTTTGCCCAGCCCAGCCCCTGCCCCGCTGAGCATTCAGAGCTCAAATCTATTCTCCTAAACGCCTCCCTGCTGCCAGAACAACACACACAAACACAAACACACAGTTTCCCTCCTCCTCCGCAGTCACTTGTCAGCTAAACCAGATGTCGCCTCATAATTGGCTGATGTGGGCACCCACAAAGGCGAAGACATTATTACACACACACACACACACACACACCACCAGACGTCGTTGCACCCCACCCCACATCCCAGCATCTTCTTCCCCAACCGAACCCAAACAAGCTTCCTACGCTACAATAAATAAAACCGTCTCACACCGGCAATTATTTAAGCCCATATTGCTGCCAAACATCAACGGGAAAGAGAGCGATAAATGAGCCAGATGCGATTCAATCCCACAAAAACAAAGCCGGGGCGAGGTATAAAAATGGCGGAGGTAGTTGTGGGAGATGGGGAGCAGGTCTGGTCTTTGGTTGCGTTGGTGGATTACTCCCTGACACAGAGAGAGCATATCTAATCAGCATTCCTGAAACCAAGCCGGGGTGAGAAAATAGATCCCAGTCTTAGTACGGCGGCCCCCCTGCTGTGCTACCTGTCAAAGCCAATATTTCCCCTTCAGCTCCCCGCAACAAGACCACATTTACCTCCTTTCATATATTACCCATCATCCCTCTCAACAAACTCAACCACCTCCTTAATATGTTTGGCAGTTGTTATTGGTATATGAAAAGATGATTTCGAATTTGTAACCAAAAGAAAAAAAAGGCAGTGCATTACTGTTGATGTAGCCATTTCGGCTAGATGAAGAAGTATGGGTCATGTAGCGCATAGTATGTGGTGCCATCTGTGAATTTGGCAAAACAAAAGACGGTAAGGGATATTTCAGAATGTGGCGAAAGGTTAGATTCACACACACCAACGGAGAACCGGAAAAAGAAAACTCGCAAGCGGTGGCTAAATTTCATTATGTTTTGGCAGGATATTCGTATAACTTACTGGGGATCCATTCTCTCTGTGTTATGCAGCGAAAAAATAATTTGCATTTTTTTTTCCGCAAGTGTGAAGTATCAAAGGCGGGCCCCTGCTGAGCAGCGAATAGACAGAGCTGGCAGAGGCATGAATTTTTCAGCAGCTTTCGCCCTCCCTTTCTCTCTCTTTCTCTCTTTTCCTGTCGGTTCAGTCGATACGCTGCGTGGACGAGAAGCCCAGGCTGCATGCGAACTAGCCGAGCTGCATCCCCGGAATTCCACCAGCTTCATGAACTGGTACCTGAATACCAAATTGAAAGTAGATGTGTAAATACAATTCTTGTGAGTGTTTCTTTACTTCCTCAGAAGTGATTATCCGTGGCAGCAGATGTGATAAATCTGGAAATCTTTCATATATTTACCTCTCTTCCACCGCTGGGGACGCACACTATATGCAAGTTTGTTTCAGTCGTTCACATTAATTAGGCTTCGGTTTCAGTCAAATCCCACCCTTAAGAACAGGGTGAAGGAAATGTTTTGACTCTTGCAGAACAGACTTCAGCTTGGCAGTAGATTTTTAATCAATGGGGATCTGGGGTTGTGGCTATGTTCTACATCTGAATACAAGTGCAGACAGAGAGGAGATCAATTATGATTTGGGGAAAACAACTGCAAAAAATACTCTTCGACTTTGTTTTAATTATTAATGATAAGCAGTCTAATAAAGAGATATTGTTGACTTTGGCAAACCAAACGTTGGCAGTGGCAACAATAGTGGTATGTATTTTAATGTTTGTTTAAAGTCCACACAGAATGCCTTACAAAAACACATTAAAACAAAATAACTAAACATATTATTATTAGTATTAGTATTAGTATTATTATTAATGAATAACTAAAATGTAACAATAACAATAAAATTAAGAATAATACATCATATTATTATTATTATTATCACAAAACAATGTCACTCATAAATATAGACAATACTTCTTAAATTACTGACATTTTAAAGTTTTAATATATATTCAATAATAATAATAATATTAAACAAAAAAATTAAATAACCATATACATTAATAATAATACATATTATTATTACTACTATTATTATTAATATTATGATAATTATTATGATTATGATCACAAAAAATGTCACATAAAACCCTCATAAGTATGGGCAACTACTGTAGTTAATACTTCTGTGGTTTATACTTCCTAAAGTACTGACATTTTAAAGTTTTAATATATATTCAATTATTGTTACTATTATTATTATTATTATTACCAATGAATAAGCAAAAATGTAAAAAGAACAATATACACTAATAATAATACATACTATTTTATTATCACAAACAATGTCACATAAAACACTCATAAATATAGGCAACTACAGTATTTAATTATTTTTGAAGTACTGACATTTTAAAGTTTGAATATATATATTCAAATAATTATAATTAATATTATTGTCAACACTCTACTCAATTATTTTCAATGTATTCAAGTTTTAAAGTTGAAATAAATGTATCAATTATTATTGCTATTGGTGGTATTATTATTATTATTAATAATAATAAAAAAATATTTTTTTAGATTACTACTTCTACTACTGCTATTGCTACAACTACGAATACAATGTAACCACACTCCAATAAATACATAAATTAAGACCCTGAGCAAATTAAATGTGTGAATAAACTAAAAAAGATGATCATGTGCAAATAATTAAGACATTTAGTTTTCATAGAAAATGTGAAGTAACACGCATGTAAAGTGCTCAGGTCATAAACGAATGATCATTGATATGGAAGTGTTTAGGTTTATGCATAGGTTATTCATCTGCAAATGTACCATACAGCTATTTTGAGCACAACTAATGTCTTTAGGGGATCACGCTTGATCCAGCAGCCGTCTACCTGTTTCTAATCAGCTGTTTTCAGCACTGCTATCAATTTGCAAGTAATGTGTTTCTGAGAAGTCTGGCAGGTAAGCTCAAAGACATTTCCATATTGTTAACTTTAGCACAGAAGCGTGCAAATTCCCATGCCTGCAAATATTGTTATGCCGAGCAAAACTGCCAGGCCTATTTATTACAGCAAATAATTGAATGGTTCTATTTAAAAAGGGTTGGTGACTTATGCTGTAAAAAAAATGAAAGACTCCAAACCAGAATTCCATGTCAGTGTCAGATAGCTTAAAAAAAATCCCCTAAATGGAAAGTCCCATTAAGCAGTAAAACATCACTGCTGCTCAGACGCTGTTATAATTTACTGTCTTCCAATATTCTAGAGGCCAGAATCTAATATTATGCAGGAGTTCTGAATCAGAGGCTAAGCACTGTGTTATTGAGGCATTTCTTAGAAAAGCATGCCAACTCCTGATAACTCTGCTTATTAAGCATGTTAGTAAGCATAACAGTAATAATCCAAAAATTGAATGTCTATTTTTTCCAATACAAAACATAGAAAATGCATTTAATGGCCAAGATAGAACTGTTAAATAAGACTCGACTACTTCTTGCCCTCGCATCTCATGGTATTTTACTTCTATTTTCTATTGCATGATTGCTTTGGCATATCAGACATGTCCCACTTGGCTAATTATGTGTGTTAACGCACATATATGAACTCTGTGGTTGTTTTGGCCACATATCACCTCAGACACATTGCCAGTGTGTTAGAGGGAGCTCAGGAACCTTACAGTGATGGAGTGAGACATGAAAGAAAGAGAGCCACTTAAGATACGGATCTTCCATATCCTCTCCTGCAGCACTTATATCTGCCATTATCAACTTCTAATAGAGCCATCGACACTATCTGAGTGAGAGGAAATGTCATTTAGATGTGTTTAGAATCACATTAGGGTACACAGTGAAGGTGCAAGCATTAGGATTGAATGACTAGGCCGTCTCTGTGTGTCTGCTCTGCTCCACTAGTATTTACAGCCCCTAGGGAACCAAGGTGATGCTAGTATCCTTCTTCAATGTTTTAAGGCTCTAATGGGCTGTTCTGTCACCGGGGCAGCTCGACCTGCCTGCTACTGATAAGAGTTTTCAAACGCCAAAAACCAATGTGCCCCAAAGTACCAGGAACTCGGGAAATTGAGCCAACTGAGCTTCACCCAAAAATGAGAGTCCTGTCATTATTTGCTCACCCTCATGTTTTCTTCTTCAGAGCACAGGAAGATATTTTGAAGAATGTTGGTTTTGGTGATATTGACTTCTATTGTATGGATTAAAACACTGAGACATTTCTTATCTTCTTCATTTCTTATCTTAAATATCTTCTTTTGTCTTCCACAGCAGGCTTGTGTTTGTTAATGTGCTTCTCTTCTGTATTTATCCTTGTGAAAAAGAAGTGTGTTTATTTTAAATGGGTGGTGCACTCATACTACAGTATACTTCAAAACGTTGTAACACTTTATTATACATTTATCTTGTTTTATGTTACTTGTAGTATTATAATAACAATAAATTATTCACAATTAAATGTAAGTAACCCTAAACCAAACCCCAATCCTAACCCTACCTATACAGTAAATACATGTAGTTAAAATAACATATATATATATGTAAATAAACACTGTACTTTTAAGTAATGGCATTTTACGATAGTGGCTGTATTTTTAACACACTATATTTTTAAATGCATTTTTTTACGTTTATTTTGCAATGAAGTTAAATTAAAAGCTTTACTTTGAAGTATCTTTTAAATCAATAAGACTCATCAACTTTAATTAATATAAATTAAAATAAAATAATATATTTTGAATCTATTGCACTGTAACTTAATCATTATACATATATGCAATTAAAGCTGTTTTTAAATACATAACATACAGGTCTGAATAGACAGTACATTATGTTTTAGTTTACCATACATTTGACAGTACACTTCAACCATGTGTCAATTATAAAATTACTTATAAACACGTACTTGTAAATTTGAATTAATGCGCTTTAAATTTAAGCTTAAATTTACATCTGTTTTAAGTGAAAGTATTTCGTTATTTTTAGTTTTTTTACAAAAGTGTACTGAAAGCAAAATTATTCTGTGTCTTTAACAAAAACATCATGCGTTGGGGGTGGGACTTTCTGGTTGCCAATCAATGGCAGATTGGGAATCTTATATAATATCAGTCTACAGTTTAGCCTAGTGAAGCTAGTGTAGCAAAAAAGATATATAAATAAATAAATAAAATAAAAATACATTTCTCATTGTACTATGACTATTTACAAAAACTGGTTATTCTTTCTTTGTTATTATTGGCTCAATTTAGAAGAAAAGCATTAATATAAAGAAACACATGTATTCTCATATTTCATTATAGCACACATAGCAAACAAGCCAATAATTCTACACTAATTCCAGTGCACATTTGATTTGCACTGATATACACCAGCTGAATGTCAGACTAATGCAATGGCACTGTCTGTCAAAAACTAGACTGGCCTTTCACCACCAAAAAAATGTCAAGTGCAAGTGCCAGCTGAGATTGTCTGGAAGATGATGAGTGCCTGTTTGAGTGTGTGTGTGTGTGTGTGTGTGGGTTAGTGAGGGTGGTGTGTGTGCTCACTCAGGGAGCTAGAAAGAAATCTCATCACGCCATATTGACCCATTGGGACTTGTGTGTATTTACATTACACTCTTGGTCTCAGTTTCACAATCTGCCATATCAATTTCTATATCATAAAGAAAAAAAATAAAAATCTCTCTCCTTGATGAGATTCAGTCAAACTCACTGCAGTTTTTGACAGTTCTCTGTCACCTGTTTCAAATATTTATAGGCATTCTGGAAAACCTAATTTAAAAAGTGAGGGGTCCTCTGACAAGTTTCTTTTTGTTTATATTGAGACTATTAAATACAATGTGCTATAAAAGGTCAGACTAGATCTTTTCAAATGAATCTAAATCTGACAAAATATAATCATGTTCATCTTGATTTCTACCGAGTAAAATTCCTCCCTTTTCTCCAAATGCATCAAAGCACAATCGATAGGATTGTTGGATGCTGGAGCTCATGAATTTGACATTGACCTTCGCAAGCTACTGAACACCTGTTTGTCGTTCTACATAATGATTTTTGACAAAGAGAACAATGACAGAGGACAGTCATCCTCTGAACAATGCCTGTTGTGTTCTTTTCAACGTAAAAGCCAAAGGGATTGTAGGGGGGTTGGGGGTGGCTTGTCCCACACTAGGAAATCACATAGGGCTCCCAGGACAGGATCAAAAGGAACGAGTGATGCATTGGTTCAGACCGTGTTCTTTTGTATTTTTGCACTCAGTATATGCAGAAAGGGCATTGCAAATATATTGCCAACTAAACAAACACTTTTTTATTAAGCAGACACAAATTACAATTTGCAGCCACATAATTTTATGATTAAGGGTCACATTAAGAGTGCATTCTTCAAAACATTAGTTGTCAATTTTAAATGAAAAAATTACAATTTTGCACCATAAGATACCATAAAATATACCACTAGTCATATTTAATTTAGTCATAAGTTGCTAGCTTTAATTATTTTAAAATAAGAATACTAAATAGGAAACTGAAACTAACAATTGGTGTTAAAAATAATAGTTCTACTTCCAACTGATTGATTGATTGATGTACTTTATTTCGATAGTCCATTTAGACATTCTACTAACTTAAGTAACTTTGTTACTACATTTCAACTAATTCTCAACCACATGTATACTAACTCTCAGATTAGACTGTTAGGGGTAGGTTTAGGGTTAGTAGAATAAGTTGGAAAGGAAGGAAAGGAAAGGACGTGAGACCCAGGTATGGTTTCCCATACTAGGAATTTGTGCTCTGTCTAAGTGCACACACACAGCAGTGAGAAGTGAACAACCATGCATGCATATAAGTTGACATATACTTGCCAAGTTTCTGATAGTCACTATGTAGTATGTTGTGGAACCATCAAAAATCACCAGGCAGTCTACTAATACTCTAATGACTGCTAGCTGACATGTTGCAAAGTTACTTAGTTACTTGTTAGTAAATAGTTAGTGGACTATCAAAATAAAGTGTTACCTTATTTACTTATTTATTGAAATTGAAAAGAAACCCTTTAATAACAAATAAAATGAATATTAAGAATGTAAAATTTTATATAGCCTACTACAAATAATCCATATAGAATATATGAAGAATCTTTGAATTGAAGAATATTTGAATTATAAAGGACCTATTTTATTAACTAGAATGCATATTTCCAGCATGTTTATAAAGCACATACTTATGTCATACTCTGTATGGGTGTATTTTAGATCCCTTAAAACTGCCCCATACCTAAAATTAACATCTTCTTTACTAACTATTAATAAGCAGAACATTATGACGTGAGTTGATTGAAGCAAAAGTCATAGTTAATGTTTGTGCAATAAAAAACATTCCATGAATGTAAAAGGTAATAACAAAAGAACCTTTATTTTTAACAGAATATACTCCACTTCAGATCGTTTTAACAATAGATGGTTTGTAACAATAACATAAATGTATTATTGTTATTATAATTTGACATTTGCATTTATTTTGAAAACTCATCTCTTCGGTCATCACATGACTTTATCATAAATAAAAAACAACAACTTTCTTTTCCCTCTCACTGTTTAGCTAGTAGTTACTGTGAACAATACCTGGAACTTTATATTGCAATCGCTTTTGCATTTCTCAACAGTAAGTCGCTTTGGATAAATGAATATAGGCAAGTGTATTTTATAAATCAGATTTCAATATGAACAGTAATTTAATAAACATAAAAAAAGAAAATAGTAAACAAATGTCTAATCCATAAGTTATTTACAAGCAATGATACAACTCACCCATAGTCTCCCTTTTTTAAAAAAGTCATACCGAGTCAAATGCGCAGCTCAAATATTACTGGTCAGTTTGGCAGGCAAAATTAATTTTCCTCCGCTAGATGCCTTGTCCTTGACAGCCTATAAATGCAGCCAATATCAAACCAAACTCCAGCATTATCAGCGCAACTGTCAATTTTAATATCAATTCTATATAAATCTTATTCTAAACATCTCATGGTTAGGTCTTCCCATCATTTCCTTTTCTTTATCCAACCCTCTCTCTTTTGTCTCTTTCCACAAAAGGACATAATGGAAGAGCAGTACAGCTTCTCTATATTGATCAGAGGAAGGCAGGTTGGGCTGTCAGTGGAAGGTAGAGAGTTCTCTAGCCGCTGACAGGCTCGAGATAGAACCGAACTGACAGACATAGTTACTTTCAATAAAGCAGGGGAGAGAGGGGTGGAGAGCAGAATTTGGATTGTTGAGGCCAAAATGGCAGTCACAATCACCTTCAGTGCCCATTTCCTTCAGATCTTCTCAACATAGCTCAGGCTCAATCAAAGCCCAGCTAGCATTGATTTCCAATAGGGATGCACTGACAAATTTAATTGTGCTATCTTTGAGTTTTGGGACAGGGTGCTTTTGATAGCTACGATCAATATGTGTACTTTTATAGTGCATTTATCAACATGCCATGGCCAGGACAAAATAATCACCACCTTGACAGCACAAAATTTGCTAACATATTTTGTCACAAACTGTTAAACTCAATTTATTATAAATGATGCTTGAAAGGTTTGTTCACCCAAAAATGAAAATTCTGTCATTAATTACCCATCCTCGTTTCAAACCCGTAAGACCTTCTTTCATCTTCGGAACGCAAATTAAGATATGTTTAATGACATCAGAGAGCCATCCGACCAGAGGCGTAGCAATAGGGCAGGCAAGACAGGCAATTGCCTGGGGCCCCGCATTTTGAGGGGCCCCCGACAGCTGACCATTTGAACAATCTGAAATGTCATTATTAAAAACATACACGCAACATGGAGCAATATATCAGCATCCCCCCCTAGAGGGCCCTCTCTCGCGTTACGCTGGATGTGATTGCTTTTTCTTTGTGATGTATCAGCCGCGGTTTTCAAACTGGCACAGCAGCACTTATTACTAGGCTTTTTTAAAAATGAAAAGGACTAATCTGGCAGCCAAAAGCGGAAAAAAACAAGAAGAGGAGGAAAAGAGGAAACATGACAGCGGTAAGTTAAGTGATGGAGATAATGATCATTGATGACTTCATGATAATTATATGTCAAACCAGTGTTTTTGTTGTTGCAGCTTATTTTTGTTTAATAATTTTCTAGATTGTCTAATTTCTAAAAGGGTTACTAGCTAGGGTTACACGTACTGTAGCAGCAGCATGTATTTTATGCAGGTGTTAATAGGCTGCAGTAGGTGATAATGTTAATGAGGTAAACATCACTTGGAAAGTTTTGGTACTGTGTTTTGCTGCCAGTGGAGAGCTCACAAAACAATTTAACATTTTTATTTAGCTCTTCTACATTAAAATAGTTGAGTCAACGTAATTAGTTGTCATCTAACAATGAACTAATAGTCAATAGACAATAAATTCAATTAAAACGGTTAAATTAAAATGCTAGTCATATATTTCTGCATTCAGGAGCATCACTTAAGTTCCTGTCACCGCCACCTCAGGGAGATACTCCAGTCCATCCTTCTGACAGTGAAAATGGTAAGCTCAGCATGTTAGATATAGTGTCACTATATCAATACATTTACTTTACAACTCTAGAAAATTAGTTAACATAGACAGTAGATAAACTAATAATAAATTAAAATGATTACCATGTATTTCTATAAATAGGAGCAAAGTATGTATTAGATGTTATTAGATGTAGTCCTAATAAAGTTTAGTTTACTGATACACATGTGCTCTTTGAGGTTTTTTTTGACTAAATGTGTTTACTGTGTGTTTTTAGTACCATCCACCTTGACACTACAACATAGTGACAGCATTTAAGGTTACAATCCATTACTGTAAATAAGATTGTTCTGTATCTTTGAGATTTTAGATTCATACTTTGTCAAAGAATATGCACTTTGTTTAAAAAAATTAACTCTTTATGTTATATTGTGTGTTTTGACTACTTTTTTATGTTGTATAAATTGTATATTTCGGCAACAAATCCGAAATCCGAAAACAACAAATCTTTTAGAAGGGCCTCATGTATTCCTTTTGCCTGGGGCCCCCACTTCACCTTTGCATTCGACCCTCCATAGACAGCAATACAACTGAAATGATCCCAGATCCAGCTGAAGACGTAAGTCAGGGGAGAAGAATGGCAGAGTTTTAATAATGTTATTTTTCTTTTCTTCTCATAGCATCGCAAAACTGAAGCTGAGCCACTGATGTCATATGAATGTTTTATCAATGTTTTATGCTTTTCTTGTGAGTTTCGCTGGATCTGGGATCATTTCAGTTATGTTGCTGTCTATAGAGGGTCAGATAGCTCTCTGATATAATTAAAAATATGTTAATTTGTGTTCCGGAGGTGAACGGAAATATTATGGGTTTGGAACAACATGAGGTTGAGTAATTGATAACAGAATTTTCATTCTTGGGTTGAACTAACCCTTTATATCATTAGCTTTTTTTCAGAGTATTGCAACCCCGGGTGCTTTGGAGCCGTAAAAGGGAAAATCCTTTTTTCAGCACGTACGATGAAAGTGTATGATTCCATGCTAGCGATCCATTGTAAATGCTAGTGCAAATTATTGTAAACATGTTTTTCATTTGAGGGACAAGTCAAAATTACTTTTCTCTCAAAATCAATAACTCACCACAGCTTTCTAGAGAGATTAAATTGAATTTAGTCTGGAATATTCCATCAAAAAAAGAAAAGTAATTTTCAAAAAAGACCTGGCTGTAAATGATTACACATTACTCTTGCTTTTTATTGAATTTTTGAATTTATATCTGCATTGAAGTTATACTCAAAATGCCTGCTATTATCAATACAATAAACCAGTCTAAGGAAATTGGAGAAGCAGCAATGTGGTGTTTACAAAAGTTAACTGTAATTTGAGTTATTTCAAGCTATCAGACAGCCAGAGAAGCTTCCCTTCTGAGAAAGAAGAGCCTAGCAGCTCTGTTCTTCTGTTGCACTGATATCTGAATAACTGTCTGTCATGCAGAACAGTGGAGTGACAGAGGAAGGAAAATCACCTGTTTTGTTTTGCATAGATAACTGTCACTCTGATAGAGCTGTCTTCATCTGACAGCTCAGCCTGACTGCATGGCAAATATCAAACTTCACCAGGGTCATTTCTCGCTATGAAAGCAATTAGCCTCAGTCTGGTTCCAGCAGCACTCTCAGTGTAAACTTGCTGTTCTTTGTGCTCTGTGACAGCCTAAACCAAAGAGTGACGTATTGCATTAAAAACACTATTTTGCCAAATTCCGCATTTAGGAGTCAAAAGTTTAACTAGCAATTTATAAAAACTAGGGCTGCAGAATAAGTAATCTGTAAAAGTCACAACCTGTCCTCCAATCAATATGATCATAGATCATTTGTCCAAATCTCTGAAAATACAACCCATCAGACCGTATACTAAAATTGTGGTGCACAAGAGGACATTTTAATATTCATGTTTTGTACTCTTTTATCTGCATCATAATTGGTTAAGGAGTTGGGTTAGGTGTGGTCACTTCTATGAATTACATCTAGTATATACATACTGTACACTTTATCCTGAGATCTGTGTAAAAAGTTCAAACATTGCATTTAAATAAACAGTTTTAAATAAAATCAGCAGTTTGCAGTCTGTCCGCCCATCTGCAATCTGACTGTCTGTTTGTCTGTCTGTCTGTCTGCCTGCCTGCGTCTCTGTCTGTCTGTTTGCTTGCTATCTACTTATCTATCTGTCTGTCTGCTTGTCTGTCTGTCTGTCTGATTGCTGGCCTGCCTGCCTGTCTGTCTGTCTTTCAGTCTGTTTTTCTGTCTGACTGCATGTTGTCTGTCTTTCTAACTGACTGCCATCTGTCAAAGTTGTGCAATGTGTTACAACAGGCTGAAACTAGAATATATTTGGATGTGAAAATTGCATGACCGGTCCAAAAATAAATCAATAAAAAATTCAAATGCTCAGACCAGTAATAATCTATTATTTAAAAGGCCATCATATAGGAACATTGATCCAGCTACGAAAACACAAACATTATTTCCTCAAGCAAAAACTTTAGACGAGGATCTTAAAATTGTAAATTATTCATTTGTTCATTTATTCAATTATTGGGGAGAACTACTGCTCAGCAGCATCAGTCATCTTATCTAGAGAAGATATATATCAGTAAAACAGCAGAGAGGGAAAGGATTAGGCAGATATGAGATTCCATTGAGCGAAAGTCCTGACTCTTCTCTTCCTTTCAGTGCTCTATAGTTTCTGCTTAATGAAGCTCAGATACGTGTAGCTCAAACTCATTCAGTCCTGGAGGCCAGTGCGTGTCCTTGCTTCTGACATTGAAAACTGAGTAGGCTTGCCGATTATAGACAAAGAACTGTTTCACAAAATGATAAGAGTTATCATTGAGTAACATCTGTGGTGACAACTTGTGAAAGGGAGAATAAAAGAAGTGAAATTCTGGTCTTATTGTGCTCAAGGTGATTAAAAAGTATGTGAATTTAGATAATATAACGAAATGTAAGGACACCTTGCAGAAAAGTAATGCAAACTGTTTAATTAGATAATAAGTTGGTTCCATACGAAATGGACATACAGTAACTATATGGCCTATAATCAGAGACTTGTGGAATTAATATAAAATTTTGTTTTAACAAACTATTTTTCATTTCATAAAATAATGTTGGTTTCTGTATTCAGTCAGCACTCAAGGTCCAATGTAAAATCAGAGTCCTGAAGCAAAACCAGTTGAAAATCACAGCTCTATAGAACCTACTCCAGTCCTTCCCCTCATATAAAATAAATATTTGTTAAACACACTCCTCCTCAAACTCATAAAATTTGCAGAGAGGCTATGTAATGGCCTTGGCTCGCTGACTACTGGATCAAGTTCATGTCAAGAAATTTAAATTTTCAAAACACTGCTAAGACGATCAACTCGCTCAGAAACATTTGCGGGTATACAAACATCGCCAGAGCTGGCCCATGGGGCTTGCTGCTCGAGGTTTCCTGGGTCCAGGGTTCCGGGCTGCTTGACACGCAGGAGAGCGAATCACGGTAAGCTGCGGAGACGGGGAGAGGCGGAGGTCAGTTCACGCCTGCAGGCAAGCTCATTTGCATGCGTTTAGGGGCGGGACCTGATGGTGCTCTGTTGCAGGCACACTCAGTAGGACATAGTTTACATAATTGATGAAATATGATAATAATGCAAGCTGGCGTTGGCTTGGCAGGCTGGAGCAGCTCCCAAGGAGCCGGGCCTGGGCGAGCCTTAGGATGTGTGGCAGAGAGAAATGGAGAGAGCGTGAGAGAGAGAAAGACAGAGACTGAAGCCTGGAGCAGAGTTTTTTGGGAGGTCTTGTTTGTGGATTGACATTCCTCTAAAGACCACAGTGGCATCGCCAGTGGTGGCCTGGTTGCCTTTGTGTGGTTAGTATCATGAATATTTAACATACTGCTGTAAGGCACCCTGAGCCTTCAAGCTAATCTGAACACTTATTTGTGTGGTAAACCAATAAAAATATACAACTGAAGTTTTTGGTGAACCATGTCTTTATATACAGTATTTGTCGTCATTATATATTTAGAGTACTAATGCATAAAATCACTTTAACCCAAAATGTATTCGTCATATTTTTAGGTTGAAATGTTCCTATTACAAAGTAATTATATATGCAATTACTAATGAATGACATGTATTTGAAAAAGTACATGTATAAAGGTGCAATTATTAAAGAGTAATTATTTAACGAGTGACATTTTACAATGTCTACAATACTTACTTTAGAGTTAGAATTTGGTTTAGGCTTAATTGCTTGCAACTATGCACAGTTCACTTTTTTTCCTTCAGAAACGTGTGTTTCTTTTTTTAAATAATCGCACTGTGCTTTGTTTATGTAAAGGCCAAGCGGCTGTAATGCAGAATGTAATTCATAAAGAACTAAAGCTGAAAACATAAATCTACATAAAACTCCCAACATGTCCTCCAACTAAGTTGTTCGTTCATAGCAGCGAAATACGACCCATCACCTTTGTAATTATAACTAGTGTTACGGTAAAATTACTTTCACTTTTAAATTACTAATGCTTTTTATGGAAAGTAGTCCTTTACACTATTTTTACATTACTTATTCACATCTGTGCTGGGCCTGCTTGTTTGTTTTTTAATATACAAATATTCTATTTTGATCAGACACAAAAACAAAAATTGGATTGAAATTGTATTTGTGTTATTTATCATATTTAATTATTGCAGGTTACCATCATATTAGTTTTTATTAACTTGTTTTTAATTTAGAGAAATGAGTGCGATGAGTAAATGCTGGGATATTTTTAATGCATTAGTTTATTAGTTACTTGGGAAAAATTTTATCTGGTTAACTTGAGATATTTGTAAAGAGTTCTTCCCAATATTGTGCAAAATATTACAATACTGCAGAATTTTCTTATGGTACAACACAATAAACAAAGCAAACTCTAATTGGTCTCTGGCTCTATTTCTTCCCATCTCTCAGTTCCTTCATTTCTGAAACACAACTGTCTAAGGACAATTTCTCAGTCATTCCCACAGAGACACATAGTCATGCAGTCTCGTCCTCTCTCCCCACACACTAGGTCACGTTGTCTGCGCCCTGCTCTCTTCACACCCCGGCATATGTTGCAGCAGAGTCTGGATCAGTGCCACATGCTAGCCTGCTGCCCCAGCTCCTCTCCCAGCTCTCCGCCACCTGTGCTCCCTCCCTTAGCGCCTGGCTCCGGGCTCTCTGGCTCTGACACACACCTGTGACTGGGAATGAGTCTCCAGCCGAAGCCTTTCCTCCACCTCCAAGCTGTCACTCATCCAACTCTTCTACAACACAAGTTCTACAGACAACCCCCATGGAAACTCTAGACAATCTCCTCAAATTAAGCACATCAACTCACTCCTGTCAACTGATAGGAAATTCAGAACAGTGCTAAAGTAGGACAGCAGCGATTTCTTTTCATTAGGATGCTTTCCAACTCACCCACATGTCGTTCCAAACATGTTTGACTTTCTTTCTTCTTCGGAAAACAAAATGTTTTAAAGAATGCCCACGCTGTTCTTTTCCATATTTCACAATTAACTAGTTGCTTATCAGCATGCATTTTTATTAGTACTTTTATGGCACATATTTTACGCCTTGTTCTGCATGGCCATATTTTAGATCCTTACTAAAAAATTGGGAGTTTATTGAGGGAAAATTCATGGTTCCCAAAATATTTGCTTATTTTTTTGTAATTTGTGATTAAAAGTGCATTTTTAAACTTCAGTTTTTTCTTACGCCTTAACAAAATGTGGAACTTACTGCACAATTCAGATGGACCACTTTTATGATGCTTTTCATGGTGCTTTTTCATTCTCTTCCTACTTTTCAGTGTCTTCAATTATACTTATACATACGCACCTATACATATATTGCATCATGTTATTTTAGAATAACTTATATTTCAAAAAATCCTAATGTCATTTCAAGCCCTAAATGTATGGGTTTGAAATGACATTAGGATGTATAAATGATGACAGAATGCTTGACTAAGTTTGACTTGATGATATTTTGAATGGCCAAAATAAAAAGATATTGCATAAGCACATTTACATACAATATCTGCAGTTCAGGTAACACCTGACAAACCAACCTGATCTCACGGCAATTCGTAGATATTTTACGAGGAGCTACCTCGCTCGTATGTATTCATACGATTTATTCTAAATCTTACATATTTTTTACGAGATGCCAATTCGTATGAATTTGTACGAATGACCTAAACATAACCCCTCCCCTAAACCTACCCATCACTTAGTTTTAGACAAAGTGAGGTTGTACAATTTAGTATAGTAGAGTTGGCACAAATTTGGCACCTCATACGAATTGCTCGTGAGACTGTTTTTAGACAAACTGTAACAAAATGATCTTTTCTTGATGTTTAGATAAATACTTAAATCAATTGCCAGGACAAGCTACAAGATTCAATTCTAAACTCAACAGAAGCTCAGAGTTCTTCTGACAAGCAAGTGCTTTGAGGTTTTGATTGTCAAGTCAGTTTTTTCACTACAGTCATGATCGTCATAGACAAGAGGAGTGAAATTACTTTGTGATAATCCTTAGTCACAATGACCCACAGGGACTGAAAGCAGCTCCAGTGTGTTTGTGTAAGTATTCATTTCTGATGGTGCATTATCATTCACAGGACGTCACCAAGCAGGATACAGACAGCACAGGGGATTAATGGTGACCTTATTGAACGACATCTTGATGAATTTACACGGCCTGAAAATGCCTACAAGCAACGATTCACTCTGATAATGTGCTCTGAGGGAAAAGAACAAGTTTTCAGATAACATCTGAACATTTAATGCCCTGGAATATTTTGAATGGGCAAATATCAAGAGACTATTATCACCAATAACTGCTACTGAGACCCTTAACAGCCTTTGCATCAAAAAAACATTTATTTTGAACTGCTAGAATGCCAGCAGACTATATGTTTATAGACAGCGTTTTAAAAAAGTACGAAAAATCGTTGTGCTAGCCATAATATGTTTTTCATTTTATTTTAACTATACAAAATAGTGTGACTTAAAAAAAAAAAGAAATAAACTGCAATACAAAGTGTATTTTTCTAAAACAGAGCAGGTCATAATGATGAGGCCTTTATCTATAGTGACTTACATTATATTCAATGTATGCATTTTGTCATGATCTTGGCATTGCAATTTCCATGCTAAATTATGTTTTTATTTTTTTAAATGTTAAGCTATACCTCTTGTGTGTGTGTGTGTGTGGTTTAATTTGTTTAATGGCATGGGTATGAGAGAGGTATTACAATTTGAAGGTGGTTTATGAGGACACTGTCAATGTAATTCAAAAGGCTTAAAAAATAATAAATGGTGTAGTTTTTCAAATTTAAAAATGCACTAAGTTTCCTCTAAGGTGTGTAGGGCAATATCACATACAGTTGTATAGCATAAAAAACATTATGCTTATGGAGAGTCCCCATAACCACAAATACTAACACGTGTTTGTTTGTATGTTTGTGTGTTTCCAAGAGTTTGAAAAGTTGGTAAAAATAAAAAATAAACTGCAAAATTAAAAAGAAACTTGTAAACGTTATACATAATCAGGTTCCCAGAGAACTGCTTGTTCACAAAGAATTAGCGTAACTGTTGATAGATGCTTTTAGTTTATCAGGTCTTTTAATCTGGTCTTCTGCAAATGTGGGCTGCAGGTTTGCGTGCAAACCAAGCAACCAGAGGAAGAACAACACTGATTGCCATCCTGCTGACTTCCACAGAAGTCTGGGTTTCCTTCCTATTATGAAGCATTTTAAATCTGAAATTAATTGAAAACGTAAAATTACGTTGGAAGTTCTAAATGGGTTAATAAATGGCCTTTTCATTATTTGCTTTGCAACAATCTAGTATACTACTAAACGTTGACAAAATTAATCTTTATCAAATATACAAATTGTAAAGTCTTCCTTGTCCAGAAAAAGCAGAGAAAATAGGAATGACTCCTCCTGCCCTCGTATCATATACACATTTTTGATCTTTAGAATGAAAATGTCCCTACATATTTCTATACTGCTGGCCTTCAAAAATGGCAAGTAGCAAATGTTACTCATTAGATGTAGCCTTTTTTCTGTGCATTTAACTTATTAAAATTAACATTATTCTTATCATATATGAGCATTCAAGTAAACTCAGTCAATGTAAGAATGAAGTGAAGGTCAATGAGATAAAAAGGATAAATAGAATTTCCTTGTGAAAGGCACATATGAGAGTCTGTAGAAACATTGTTCATCCCACATCTTTGACTGGCATCATCCGCAGCAGTGACGTCCATGTGAGTCAAACTGAGACTCTGATAACATCCTGCAGCTCTCAGTATCAGTTCCATGCAGCATCAAGTTCTTGAGTACCTTTCCATAAAGATTCTGTTTTCTCAGGCTGATATGAGATAAGAGATAATCAGCGTCTTTATTAAGCTGTTGCACTTCAAACAGACGGAGCTTGCGCTTGAATTTTTGGGGCATGAATTTAACTATTCAAATGGCTCCAACACCTCCCAAAAACACCCCAAATTCAAGTTTAACCACAACCTTTAAAAAAAACAACTGTCCTACTTAGGCTCTCCTACGAGGCTCCTCTAATCCACTCTGATCACCTGAGCCCAACTGAATGTCACATTTTTACCTAAACACACATGTTTCCCATGCAAGAGCCTCATTCATGTTTCCATAATCGCTTGCTTCCATTGTTCATATAGTTTTTTTCCCCAAACAGGACCCTGACCCAGCTGAGACACTGCGGCTTTGGCATTGATTTAGATATTTTGTCCTAGAAGCCAACGCTCACCTAGGGGCAAGCAAGGAAGGGCCTGGCTGGATCGACCAGCCTCCGTTAGTTGATCTGGCTCAACTAGTTGCAGATGAGGGACAGACTGGGCCTGAGGTGCTGTCAGAACCCATGTGTTAGCTAAACGAGTCTGGCTTTTAACCCATCTGCTGAAATGACTGGGCATGTCCCTCAACGCGAGCGTGGTGTTTTGGGGACAACATGTTGCAGCCACCTGGCCCTCCTTCTTAATCCATAGAATCACACACAAACACTTTTACTTTTATATTGACAGTTTTCTTTTAGAATGCATCTGTTATTAAATAATAAATCTGTTAAATTAACTGACATGTAAATTTAAAAAAAAAAAAATCAAACTGACATGAAAACTGATGTTTTTTCAGTGAACTAAATGTTTTTTTAGTTGTTGTTTTTTTTTCTTTTTATGTTTAGATTTTATGTTACATCTTCTGTTGTTAAAGTCACATTATTTTAGTTTCATGTGTGTTTGTATTTGAATGTTTGACACTACATATGTATACATAACCTACATACATCATTTACCTCAGCTTGCATTTTACTCTAAATTGAAGTAAAATCTCTAAAAAAAAAATGTTGTTACCATGTATTTTTGGGTAGTTTTTTCCAAAGACAATTATTAACAAAAAGAACAATAAGAATTGTCTTAAAACATGTTTTTATCTAATACTGGCTGCCATTGACAGCTGGCCTTATAATGTTTGATGCAGGAAAAGCCTAAAAGGTTTGCAGTGTCCTGTGGCTAATAGTCTAATAATTATCTCTTCTACGGAGCACTTGCTCGTTTGAGCAGATAGTGTAAATCCCACCACTGTAAACAAGATCTTAATTTTGCTCCCAAAGGATTTCCTCTTTGGCACAAGTGCAGCTATATCATGTAGGATCCAAGAAAATGAATAAAGCCCCCTGGCACTGAATCTAGTTTATGAACAGTGTCTCATTTCAGTGAAAAAATAAATAAATTAATTAATTAATATTCTGAGTTGCTCTGTCACTTTTTATCTAAATAACAGACAGATGGGAAATTCCGTCTATCAGAAACTCAGCAGAACTGAATATCAGCAGATAAACCTATTATGTGCTTTTTTATTACATTAAGTTATTTTTGAAACACATTTTCAGTGCTAAAGCCGTCACCCTATGATATGTAGAATGAAATTAGCATGCTTCCCATAATAAAGCTGTTAGCTATGCTCGGTTTTGACCAAGAATAGCATTGCTCTCTCATCTTTGTCAGCCTCCAGTGCTGAACCAGGCTTTCTGATGGACTCTTGGGGTCCGCAGTTTGTTTTTCCACACAAAGGTCGAGAAAAGCCTGTAGTCCAACAGGCTAACTGCCAACAGAAGCTCCTGCAGGACTACTGTATTTTCCACCCCAACTGGAGCACCATCACCAGGGCCCTGGCCCTCACCAACCCTGACATCTGTGTCCCTGCTTACTGCAGAGTTGCGGTTCCTGCATCTACATGTGGACGTGCAGTAAATGATGGGTTTGTGAAGAGCCGTGGCAGTGACGGATGGTATGTGGCTAACCAGGCTTGCATAATTACAGGACCAAACCGAGGCTCCGGGGCCCCGCCTGGTTTTCTGGGAAATCGAAGCACAGATGGAGCTGTGGAAGAAACACCAGGAAAAAAGTGGCATGTGTAGCCCCAATCTACTGCCATTTGAAATGATGCGTGCACTATGTGCACAGAACAGCCATTTTAAGATTGTATTGAGTTAGCGTTTATGGGATTATAAAAAGTCCTTGCCTTTTCTGACTTACTTCTGTCAAGTGCGGAGTTGTTGCCAAGAGGTCCGTAAGCCTCAGGGCAAGATAATCCTGCATAAAAGTTTCAATCAATGACATAGATGGGTATAAGCGAAAACTTTTTTAAAAATCATAGTCATCTTTGAACATGCAAAGGATGTTTTTTTGATCCCTCTGAATGTCTGACAGGTTTCTTTTTATTGATTTCTTTTGTGATGGTCATGGGTAATGAGCACACCGTTCACCACTTGCCTCAAATTAGCAGTTCCCTCAATTCCCTCAACCTACAAACATCCTTCATCCCAGATGTTCAATTTGTATTCCGTTTTTCCAACATCTCAAGAATACAAATGAATACTTCTTTCTAATGCGAAAGGCGAGGCTTTCCACAGGAGCCCACATCATTATAGAGAAGGGAAAGTTGCAGAGAATTCCATTGCTATTATGTGCTGATAATAATTCAATGTTTCAAACATGAGATCTCCTTAAAAAGTCACCTAAGTGTCTGAGCTCTAAAGATTGGAACAAAGGGAAGAATGTGGCAGCCCTGCGACTTGACACTGCACCCGACTGGCTCCAGTGCATCATGTGCTTAAAAGAGGATTAGAGATAGAGACTGAACTTGCTGTCTGCAGCATGGCAGACTGCTGGCATATAGACACTTTTTGTTTGTAATTCATCCACTTAGTTTTAAATGATAATTGGAGTATCCTTAAAGAACACTGCTGCATTCTTAACCTTTACTTAATAAAAAACAGAACAAAAATGTTCGTTGTGTCTATTTGTTATAATTAACTTAACAGTTCTTTTTTTACCTTTATTAAAGACAAGCGTATACCCCATAGGCATTGCTGTTAAAATGGTGAGAGTGGATAAGGGACACCACCCTTTAGTCTGGAGACTAAAGGAGACTACTTCCTAATTACATTTAGCTAATGATGAAATTAGAAGATATCATCCATAAGAAAGGGCCATACCAAATATTTTACTAAACAGAACAAACTTGAGCATTACAATTTATTTTTAATTCAAAAAGGGTCTTTTCCAGCCCAGTCTCATGGCAATCTATTTTTGCTAAATCATACATATTTTACGAGTTGCCATTTTGTATGAATTTGTATGAATGACTTACACCTAACCCAGCCCCTAAACCTATCCGTCACTTGGGTTTAGACAAATCGTACAAAATCGGACGAGTGAGGTTGTACGAATTTGTACAAATTAACATTAATATGTACAAATTGGTTTTGAGACTGTGTTCTTTTCACAACACTCCTCATGTACAAGTTCCTGGAAGTCAGATAGCATAATTTGAATTCATAATTTTATGGGACAAATCATTTATCATTTTATTTTAAAGGCCATTTTCTAAAGCCATCTCAGAACTGTCCTCAATATGATTTTTTCGATCAGTACAGTTTAATAGCATTTACTTTATTTTATGTACGCTTCTCAATCAAATGCTGCTTTATGTGACTGCCCTTTTTAATACATACAGTTTCGTAGATTAACGGAGTGATATCATGCGTTTCAATACTGTTCCTGTAATGGAAGCAGGCTCTACACAGGATGTAAGTGAGAATAACAAGTTGTTTATTTTGCACAGCAGAGTATGAACAGAGAAGACTGGTCTTGAGAGGTGAGTATCCAAGAGAGAGTTTCAGTTCGTAAAGGCAGAGCAATGGAAATCATTAGGTTGCCAATGTCGTAATTGATCTCCGCCTGGCTGAGCTTCCTGGAGAAGTATGGATGGAGTCAAGCTGAATTCCCCTGCTGCTAAGATAGCACCGCTTCGACTCCAGTGGTGGAGGCATCTACCTCCACTACGAATGGGCGGTTAGGATCGGGATGGGTTAGGAGCGGTGCAATGCTGTGGTGAAAGTCTGTTTCAATGTGGCAAAGCCCTCCAATGCTGCTGACTTCCAGAACAGAGATTTGGGCTTACCTTTTGGAGCTTTTCCACTGCATAGTACGGTACGGTATGGTTCAGTACAGCTCACTTTTGGGGGGTTTTCCACTGGGAACAATACCTGGTACCTGGTCCTTTTTTTAGTACCACCTCAGTCAAGGTTCCAAGCGAGCCGTACCGTTACCAAAACGTGACGTGTAAACTCTGCTGGTCACTGAACTTGCCACACGAGACACAACAGACCGGCTAGATTTGAATCAGCACAGCCAGAGAAGGATCGGACGCAACTGTTTTGTTTGAAGAAACGCACCTTTTTGTATCAACCAAAAATGGCTGTTTCGTGGTCTATTGAGGAAGTACAGACATTCCTCTCATTGATAGCCGAGGAGTGGATCCAGTGAGTGCTTGATGGAGCGACACGGAATGAAAACATGCTGTAGTTTTTGATAAATCGGCAGTAGAAGTTTGAGAATCCCAGGAAACGCTCCAGTTCTTTAACTGTGGTAGGTGTGGTCCAGGCTGTGACGGCTTTCCCCTGGTCCACCAGTCTTGTCAATGATATATTCCAGGTAGTGCACTGAAGGTTGATGGAACGTGCATTTTTCTGCTTTGAGGTAGAGTTGAAAGTCCCGTAATCTTTAGAGGACCTCCGCCACTTGCCTACTTATTAGAGCAAATCAGAATATCATCAATTTAAATAATAACGAATTTGTGGAGAAAATCTCGAAATACCTCATGCATGAAATCTTGAAGCATCGATGGAGCATTGACTAGGCCATACGGCATTACAAGATACTCATAGTGCCCTGTGGGTGTGACAAAAGCAGTCTTCCATTCATCATTTTCACGAATTCTGATTACGTTACAGGCACTGCAGAGGTGTTTAGTAGGAAAAGGGATACCTGAACTTTACAGTAATTTTATTGAGTGCTCGGTAGTCTATACAGGGCCACAAGCCTCTGTCCTTCTTGGCCACAAAGTAGAAACTCGAAGCAGCAGGGGATGTAGAAGTGCGGATGTATCGTTGCTCGAGGATCCTTGTCTTCCAAGAGAGGATGGGATTATGCTGTACCAACCACGGCCCCCTAATACTACATCCGTGGGGGAACGCTCCAGAACCAGTAAGTAGATTTCTTCGGAGTGACATAGGCCGACCTGCAGTGACAGTGGTCCAGCCCGGAATGTCATATTTCTGCGACTAAATGGCTTTACCGCCATAGACTCCACCTGGTAGACGTCTCAGTGGCGGTGGTCTTGAGTCCAAGCTGGTGGGAGAGGTGCCGGCAATGAAGGTACCAGCTGACCCAGAGTCATTTCCATTCCAGTACAGAAACTGGAATTTAAATATTTGATGCAGTAAACATTACACATGTAGGTAATGGGTGCAGCCTTTCTATGGAAGCTTGAATTGCACTCACCGCGGGTCGTGGGGGACGACGGGGGTATGCATGAATAAAATGCCCATTTTCACCACAGTAAAGACATAAAATCTTCTCTGCCGCTCTGCTGTCGACATACGGCCTCTATACACTTGCATTGGCTCATTGGTCAGTTCTGGAAGGTTGGTCTGGAAGGTTGAATTTTTCCAATCTGACGGAGTCATCAGAAGCAGTCAACATCAGCTGAAGTCTGGGTTCCAAATTCTGACTGTAGGTTGTTAGAAGTGACCGCTCATCTGCTGGCCGCTGTGAAGGTGCGAACTTTCAATGAATATTCATGTATAATCATCGTATCTTGAGAAAGGTGATATATCTGTTCACCCGCAGAAACCTCCCCATCTGTGCGATCTAAAACTTCTCTGAAAACCTCTCACCCACTGTTATGCTGCTCCTGATTGAAGGGAAATAATTCATGCCATTTTAAAATGATCAGTAGGAAATAACGTGGATTGCATGGCAAAGGTGAGCGAGCACTGCAGCAGGAATCCCTTGCACTCCTCCACCGAGCCAAAGTAGGGTGCCGGTCAGCCACGGGACTGGTAATGACTGGAGTGGCTGGTGAATACATCGGGGTGATGGTGGTGGTGTTGTGGATGGCTGGAGGAAAGCTCGTTGCAGGTGATCGACGAGCTCCTGGAACGGATCCGAGGTACTCATGCTGTGCGTGATGTTGAGGTCCAGGCTGTTACGGAAGCAGACTCTACACAGGATATAAGTGAGAATAACAAGTTGTTAATTGCACAGCAGAGTATGAACAGAGAAGATCGGTCTTGAGAGGTGAGTATCCAAGAGTCAGAGAGTTTCAGTTCATGAAGGCAGAGTAATGGAGATCTCAAATTTTTTGCAGGAACGTCGGAGAAAGGCAGACACCAGGAGACGAGAAGACATGTTGGAGCTAAGAGACAACCACACACCACAAACACTGGGACTTTCTAGGAACACAGGAGACAAACTGGAACAAAGAAGAACAAGGAGGTAAGTACAGGGTAAGTATTTCAGTAGTCACAATTTAAAGAGTATAGGATTGAGTCCACTTTGTAGAAACAAGACCCGGCCACAGACTGAGGTGTGGTTATATAGGGCTGGTGATTGCGGTGATGATGAGATGCAGGTAATGCTGATTTGAATTCTGGGGAGAGTAAGCACTGTGATTGGCTGGGGGTAGAGCCTGGCAGATCTGTAACAGTTCCACACTGCACTGACAAAAAAAGAGACTCTTACTATGGTTAGATTTCATCTTCTGCCCTTTAATGATTCTTCACATTTGGCCAACAACACATTGAGCAACATCTCTGCTGAAGTTTTTTTGTTGCAGTTATCTGAGCCACTATATAATTAGGAACCCCTCAACCATATTTGTGATTTATTGGCCATTTCCACAAATAGACATGAAAACAATGGTCTAATAAATTAGATTCCCTACTAATCACAATGTATTCCTCTGTGCAGATTCCAGCTAACTGCAGTAGCCACCTATGGAAATGTGAGATTTTTTCCCGCTCTGGTTACAAATAATATACATTATACTTAATTGTTAAGGTAAAAGGTGCTTCTTTGGATTTACAATCATGCAAGGTGATTTGCTAAGCAAGCACATTACGTATTTAGTGAAAGTTATAAGTTAAATGAGGGGGTTGAACAAACCACTATTCTTACTTTAGGGAAACTATTCTCCACAATTGTATAAAAAAAAATCTCCATTTTGAAATTAAAATGTGACAACTTTGTAAAAAAAAAAAAATAAAATAATGTATATTTTTTTAATGTTGGGGGTATGACTTGACCTCAAAATCAACAATTTTTATAGCAATAATCATGTCTGAATAATGAACAACACAACATAGACATAGACATACATACTGAAAAAAAAGGCATTCAAATATTGAAGATTATTCAGGTTGCTTGAACACCATGCGGGTGATAAAGAGGTTGAATGAGGACATCTGCACAGCAGAGGTCATACTGGTCATCTCATTTGCACACTATAATTTACATATTGGCAAAATGTGTGTGATAAAAAATGGTCTCTGATCTGATGTACAACGCAAATTAATATTTATGTCTTAGAAAAAAAAAAAAAAAAAAAAAAAAATTGCACCAGATAATACAAATCCCGGAATTGAAATATATAATAATGATCTCTGGTGTAATGCCCCTTCACTGTTTGTTGTCATTTCACCATGTGCTCAGTGTGACCCGGTTACTGTTAATTGTATATCGTGTTCAGGTGTGTCGTATTAATTCATTTCATTGTTTCCCCTTTATAAGTTACGTTCAGTTTAGTTCCTGTTGTCCGATCATTGATGTTGTATTGTGGTTTGTGTGTGAGACTCTACCTGTGTGTTTCAAGTTCCTGTGGATTATTAAAAGGATTATTATTGCTGGATTCTCCAGTTTGCCTCCTTGCTTCCCACGGACCGTGACATCTGGTTTGGCTTATCACAAAAATCTCAGCAGATTCTCAAATTAAATTCATGGTGTCAAGGAACTGTAATTATGACCATGTATAACTAATAGAAGGTAACTACTGTGTCATGTGCAGTTTGAAATGTGAACGCAAAAGGAGTTCAACCAGAAATAAAGGTTTACAAAAAATTTGCTCACAGCACAAAAAAAAGTACCTTAATAATAATTCATATTATAAATAATTATCGATATAATTTTTTACATATAAATAATTACAAAATATAAATGTATCATTATTCTTATTATTTTTAATAATAACAGTATTACTTTTTTTCCAATGTTGTGCTCAAATGATAAATGAACTGGTCCTTTTTATATATGTAGAACTGCAAATAGATACATGTAAGGTTGTGTGCAGACAGATGCTAATGCATAGACCATAACCGTGCGTTGATTGCTCTCCAAATCATGAATCTGCTCGATGAGGCTGAATTTCATTGAATCAGTCACAGGCTGGCTCAGGAGGATCAAGCTTCAGAGCTCATCACACTTCACTGAATGACTATTACAGAGGTGTTCACTGTTTCAGAGTCTTTGGGTGATTTAGGAACTGTGAGATGAGTGAGATTGAGATGTCCTGATGCTCGTATACCTTGCATGACAAATAGCTGACAAGGTGTTCTCTCTCTAGACACCCTGCTGTGGAAATGTCCATACTCAATATCCAGTACTAAAACTTTAATAATAAAAAAATACAATAAAAGGAACTTTTTCTTGTTATACAGTATAAGATCTGCTCTGTTATCTGATAGGTTTTTTAAGCATAAAAATAACAATATTTTAATAATAGTAGTCTATTGTAACGTGTCTAACAGATATTGGACAACAGTTAAAGCATATTTCATCCAATTTAAGGATAGTTTTACAGTAAGGTTCCATTAGTTATATTAACTTATGAATGGCACATTTGTTAATGGGTGTAAAAAATACATCTGTTCATTTCATATACAAGTTCAGCTCACATTCAATTTCCTTTGAGTCTCTGAAACACACTTTCTGCCTTTCTTAAAACTTTTTTGTGAGTTTTCGCTTCCTAGATTTTAAATTTATTTTCTCACTTAATGTAATTTATTTGCTGGAGGCCTGTACAATGCAGAAAAGATTATTTTTCCAGCACTGACCTACTAACAACACATCTCTTACGTCTATGTCTATGCTAACATCCCTTAAATGGAAGGAACGGTGTGGCTCCAAATACATAACATTAGCTATATATTATTACTTAACACTATAGGCTCATTTTAAAAGATGCCTACAGATCTTTCAGTGCAGAGTCAAACTAATGAAGGCCACTTTTTCCCAGAGCCGCAGCTCAGTATCAGAGACTGTCAGACTCATATTCTGGCTGTGTGTGCGAGGTATGGAGGCAGACACTCGCACTGGTCCCCTGAGAAACCCCCTGAAAGAGCCAGCAGTCAGAATCCCACCTGTCAGGGTTGAGCTTTGGCATATCCGTGTGTGTGTGTGTGTGTGGTAACGGATGTTGCACAGGCTTCAAATTGGTCCCTGTGGTGGGAAGCACTGTGCTTTTCGATATCTTTTCCATGTTGTCTACTGCGTTCTACAGCAAGATTTGACTGCCTTCACTCAGTGTACATCAAACTGTGAATGAACAGAGTAAATACTAGAAATACAGTTTGTCCTCTTTTAATGACAAATTTTAAATAAAATCTACCTGATTTTGATGTTTTATATCTGTGTGTGTGTGTGTGTGTGTATATATATATATACACACACACACACACATATATATATATATATATATATATATATAT
>JAUYWG010000051.1:4381279-4398948 GCA_034779775.1 Enteromius afrohamiltoni
ATTATTTAGTGCATAAACTTTTCTTTCTTTCTTTCTTTCTTTCTTAAGCTGACAAGAGTTCTAGTAAAAATGATTTATGTATTTTAATGTGATTGTAAACTTTTTTGCTGTTGAACAGAATCATAGGAAATAATAGAAAACTAAGATGCTTGAAACTGAAAATCGAACGTATATTTTTGTATTAAAGACTCAAAAGCACATTGTTCTTTTATTGATGAATCACAAGCTAGTGCAGATAACCATTTATAATCTATACGAGAACCATGTTCAAACAGGCCTCTCACAGTCTGAATGAAATTAAATTTTAAAATTGTAGCCTATGTTTTAACATTTGCACATCTATAACGATGTCTCTGTATGAGTAAATGCATTAAAATCTTAATCATCACGGTCATATTCATTTCCAACGCTTTGTTGCGCTTGTGTGATTACATCTGTGTGGAATCTCCCTGGTGTCTTCAGTGAACTGGAATTGGCGGAATTGCTGATGCCACCATTTTATAATGATATTGAGATGATTTGAATGATAGCGGTCACAGGGCACTCGTCTTTGAGGATTAAATACTTGAGGTGTATGAGTATGTGCATATTACCAATGATTCAACAGAGCCATAACAGATGGGGAAAGAAGATGTCTGATTCAACTAAGTTATAAATAAAAATTATCATCTTTAAGTGCCAAGGTGCTACACATAAGTAGGGTTACAGGGAGAGCTACTAAAATGTGACAAATCACATTTTGTATTTAATATCTGCTTTCTCCATAGTGTTGTGAAGATTCTGAATTGAACAGAATGGAATTTCAATGTAAATTAAGCTTTATTACCAGCATAATGTTGATTACCACAAATAAAAACGAACGAATGAATGAATGAATGAATGAATGAGGCACTTACAATAGAAGGGACAGTTTTTGGAGGTTTTATATGATAAAATGTAAAATACATAATTTATAACTTGCAAGACTGTTTGAAAGTTTTGGGTCAGTGAGATTATTTCATAGTACTGGAAAGAAGTCTCACCCTTTTTTTTTTTAATTAAAATTGCAGCATAAAATGTAATATTGTAAAATATGATCACAATTTACTGCTTTTATTTTTATTTATTTTATTCAAATTAATTTAATTGTAATTATGTGATGCAAATCTACATTTTCAGGATTCATTACTCCAGTCTACAGTGTCACGTGATCTTTCATGAATCACTCTAATATGCTGTCTTTGTAATTTTCTAATGGTAGGGTACATTCATTTTTCTGTCAAAACTTTTTTTTTTTTTTTACATTTGTTTTGTAGCTTTATCTGAAGTTGTTAAATTTGATATAACCCAACACAGAAAAGATTAGCAAGCTAATTTTCCCAAAATAAAGTCATATTACCACACATATTGTTTGCATCTATCATTTTAAACATTTACTTACATTTTAACCACGATTTCTGCTTTTTGCAAGCACTATACATGCAGGAGATGTAACATGTAAGTTAGTCTGTTTTTAGCTCAGCGACTGTTAAACCTGCTATGAATTAGTTGTGCGAATGTGTATGCTTTTATTTTTTCATTTGCACTGAAATGCACGTAGCATATTGCAACCATGATTGATGAAGTCTGCATCTGTGCATGCGTGTTCGTGTTTTCTAGCTTGTGCATGTGCCACTTGCTTGTAATTTGACATTGCGGATTTGTGTGTGAGTGAGCGTGCTTCTGAAAGTGCTGGTGTGTCCATGTATGTGTACGCTTTGTGTGTGCGTATGGGGGGAAGGGGGCTTAGTTAGAGCTCCTGGAGGTCTGGCTGACCAGCTTCAGAAGCTCTGCCTCAGCCCAGTGCAACACAGCAGGGAGTCCTCTACAGAACCCAGGAACAAATGTCACCAGCTCTCAAACCCCCAACCAACTAGCCTTCTCATCCTCCTAGTCGTCAACACACGCACACACACAGACACAACTGGTCTTATCAGGGCTTAGGGAGCAGGGAGAAACAGAGGCGTTCCACCCTGCAAGAAAAACACATGCAACAAAAGCGAGCATACGTTTTCTTCACAGCTGTTGAGTAGATAATTCTAGATTTATAATTTAATTTGAAGACGACGAGAGAAGATGCTGCTGTAATGTTTATTGAGAAGTGAATTCTCTGCACTGTTTTGTTGCCAGCTTGTTATCGGTAAACAAGATGGTGGCAACAGGTACAAAGTGCCGTTCTGCTAAGCTGTTCTCGGTTAGGGATTCTTTAAAATAACCTCGGCCACTGGGGAAAATATGAAGTGAAGGAGAGAGAGGGTCTTGTTTTTCACTCTCAGTGCCTCTTGTTTTATGTCCACGGTGAAAAAAAAACAAAAAAAAACCCCAGCAGCTCTCTGCAGCACGAAGCCAATTAGGTTTTTCGCACAAGAGTGTCTTAATCAGTGGCGTAATTGGAGGCACCCTGCTGAGATTGAGGCTGGGCAGAGAACAAGGTCTAAACCAACATATAATCAGACATATTGAGCTTCAAACTCTTCACAGTTACAGAAACTGTCATTATGAAGAATTAACTGAGTGTTTGGCTAAACCTGCCGAAACAAAGTTACTTGGCATCATTAAAAAGTATAAGGGATACTTAACAACCAACAGGGCTTTTTTTTCTGTGGTGCCATTTATTTGAATCAGTCCTGACTGTTATATGTGACGTTGAATCAGAATCTGTGAAAGATGTTCTTTAAAGTAATTCTGGTCTTCACTATCTTTTCAGACTTATCTGAGTCTCAAAGACGGAAGTTTAATCAAAGGTTTTCTTGTTCATCAGTAAAGCAGTACATTTAAAGCGGCCATACATCTCATGTTATTCCTTAAGCTTTACTGAGGTATTTAATTAAAAATGCATAACACTTATGTGAAAAAAGTCATTTTAGTTTATATTATTTGTTATCACAGTAAATGTGGATTATCCTCTCATGTGAATTACAGATTTCTGATAACTGTTAGACAGGCCAGATAGATCACAATTAAATCATAAATGTTTAAACAAAAATTATTACAAAAGAAAAAAAGTTTAATTCAGATTAAATTGACCAGAAGTGACAGTAGAGACATTTATAATGTTGCATAAATGCATGCCGTACTTTCTATTATCAAAGCATACTGAAAAACAAAGTCTCCACAAAAAAATTAAGCAGTGCAACTGTTTTCAACTTTGATAATAATATGAAATGTTTCTTTAGAGCCAGTCAGCATATCAGAATGATTTCTGAGGGATCAACGTAATACCAGAGTAATGATGCTAAAAATTCAGCTTTGCCATAAATGAAATGTATTAATTTTTAAAATGTAATATTATACAAAACACTTATTTAAAATTGTAGCAATAAATTTAACAGTATTGCAGTAAATAATAATAATAGTAATAATAGTTTATAAAAATAAATAGTGAGCATACTTTTTTTTTTTAAACTAACTTTTTGAATAGTAATCTGTTTATGTGACATTTAAGCAATGAAATTACTTATTCAGTGGTCATGTAGTTGCAGAAATAATCTATTTAAAATATTTATTGAACAAGTATTTTATTCAATTTCTTAGATGACATAGAAAAAATGGTCATAAAACTGCTAAAAATAATTTGAAGAATTAAGAACATTAATTCAAAATTATTCAAGAATGATAATAAAAATAAATTCATGTCAGATTTTCAAATGTATTGTATTCCTCTCTAACTGAACTTGTCTAAATGTGGAGTCCATATTTCTGTCACTGGCACTAATTCAGGATGTTTTCTGCTGCACAAAACCATAAAAAAGCAGCAACAGAAAATAGTTCAATAAAAAGAATCTGATGGTACTTGCAGTATATACAATAGTAGACCTAAAAGAACTCCAGACCCAAACACAGTTTATTTACAGTATTTTATTGTTTTGTTATTGCTGCATCACAAGCCCTCGATATGATACCCTTCTTCAAATACACCTTATACTATTTAAACCAAATACACACAATGATTTTTCTACAGTTTACAAATGGCACCTTCATATTCCACATCATCAAAAATAAAGAACACGCTGAATGTTTGCGACATTCTAAAGTTCCAAAAACAGTGCTCCATTCAGACGTCTGTTGATGAAGGGTATAGATTATCATTGCTATGAGCACCATCATCAGGTTACTGAAGAAGAGAAGGTGGGAAAGGAAGACTTGGGGGTTTTTCCCTCCTCCTTTCGCTTGCGGTAGCTTGAACTCTTTTTAAGTCGGCCACCACACCATGGCTAATGGCCCCCGCTGAGCCTGCTGTCTCACTCCCGGCATCAAGCCCATCGTCCCTAAATCAAACCATAGAAAATTGGGCTTAAAATATTGGGGAGAGGCCCCCCAAAAGAGACCCAAAAGCTGCATCTGTCGCCGGCTTACATGAAAGTTGAGCTCACGAGGAGCAGTGGTCACATCGGTCCTCGCTCGCAGTAGATCTATGATGAAAAAGATTGAGGCTTGTTCCTCTTTAGCTTTGCTTGTACTGTGTTTTATAGAGCAGGATCTTGTGGAGTGTTGGTGCCGTTCGATGCGTTGCCTGATGGATGTGACATGCTAGTGGTCTCGAGCAAGCTAAGAAAGGTGAGCATTGTGTTCGAAATGATTCTGTTTTGTTGTTTGAATTAGAATATGGCTGTCTGATCTCATTTGACTGGGTCTGAAAAGGTCAGAAGGTGTAAATATTGTGCTTTTTACCTTTGAGCGTGTTACAAGCATCCTCAAAGTTATAGTGTCAACATAACAGTCAGCATTTGCAATGCTAACAAGACTACATCATGTATTGTTCCAAAATGATATGTTCAAGCATTTTTCGGAGTGCGGTCAGCTGGTGTGTGTGTGTATGTGTGTGTGTGTGTGTCGGCAGAATCATACAGCTGGTGATGCAGAGGTGAAGAGTCTGAACAATGCGGCTAGATCAGGACCAGCCTTCCTGCAACACACACAAATGCCATGTTCTTTTCCTAAAAATACACACACGTCACACACACAAGCAGCCGTCATTCTGCCAGTGCTGTCTGTATTCCGTCAGTCCGTCTAAAAAATGCATGTGACGCACAGCTGAAAAATTCAGGATATCCAGGCGCGATTCGAGTGGGCAGAATGCAAATCATTATGTTAGGGATGCTGTAAACTTTGAGCTGGAGAACGATGGAAGCATTGTGCATGTTGCAGAGCGGAGATGGAGGGCGAGGGGTGGGGGGGTGTTGTGGTCCGACTGACTGTTGCAAGTGCGTCTGTCTGTGTGTGCAGGGAGTCATTGAGCTACCGAGTATCACGGTTTTCTGCAAAAGGTATCATCCTGAACGTCAGATGACAGGTGTGGAGACCGTTTCTGATGTGACCTTTGCAGGATCCGTGATTGTCTGTAAGGTGAAACAATGAGGAAGCACCAAGCGATATCTCCTGAATCCCAACCACAGTCGGCGTCGCACAAATCTAGCATCACTTCGAAAATCGAAACATAATTATAAGCCTTGTAAAAGTAGTCTTTTTTTTTTTTTTAAATAAGAAAGCGGTGTTAATTATCCATGCTTCTGAGGAAGACAGGATAGATGGATTTGTGGAATGGGAGGAGGAGGGGGGTGCTTTTATACAATAATAAAAGATTAGAGGGGGGGGGGTATTTATACAAAGAGTAGGTTTTTCATTGTGTGAAAATATAAACACAGATGAGCTGTGTCTTTGATTTGTTCCTGCTTTTCACTCCACGCAGCAGGGATGCGCAGGCAGACGTGCCCTCTTTGCATTCGATGTAAATAGGTACCGTGGACGCTGCATGATGAGATTATATTCTGCCCGTTTCTCTCTCTTTGCTTTCTTTCTTTCACCCTCCCTCAAAGGACACATTTTTTCAGCACTATTATGTTTTTTTAAGCTGGCTTTGATTCAGTTTTTTTTCTGTGTTTTCACATGAATTCATGTGTTGCATCCTTTGGTTTCCTTGCAGATGATTGTGTTTTCACATCAAACTACTATCCAAATAGTTCATTTAAATTAAACAAAATAATTCATTAGTTTTTAATGGAATTCAATTTTTTGGAAGCTGTCTTGCGACGTTCAGTTTGAATGCAATATTAGTCTAAATATTGTAGAAATAATGCTGCGTGGCTATTGTGAATAAGGATATTCTCAGTAAATATTACATTTAGATCAGTTGCTTTGATTATTATTGTTTCATCCAGCATGGTGCAATTCAAGGCCTATTTAATCTTGAGATTTATTATATATAAATACCATTCTTCTGCAATGTATACGCAGACTCATGGACATCATAACACACAGGCAGCAGCCATTTCTGTATCATAAGGGCCACCAGGATATTAGAATTAGACGTCTCTGTGTCGATCATCTACAATTCTACATCATGACTGAATCCTCTATTTGTCTAAAACAAACTGCACAGTCACTTCTTTATGTTCTGATATGTCTTCAAAGACGTATCCCCCCCCCTTTCTAACTTTTGCAAACAAAGAAAGGATAAAAGGCTGATCTCGGCATAAGCAAGAGCAGGAAGAAAAGAGAAAATTGATGGAGATGTGTACAGCGCTCTGATGTGTATTATACGGTTTTTAGGTGGTGTTTATTGATGTCATTACACTCTTCATCTTTTAACAGTTCTTTGATTTGTTTTTCTTTTGCTTCAGGGGAGATTAATAGAAAAAGAAAACAGTCAGTACTAATAAATGTTGGTGAGAAACAGCAAAAACAATTGACAGCATTATCGTTATTATCGTCATCGACAAATGTTAATAATATGGGGTTATTAAAATAATAATTTTGTACAGCAATTCTGTAAGTATTGTTTGAATTAATTATGTATATGTTGCTTGGCAATCATTTAACAAAAAAATATTTATTTCAACATTGGAATTTAAGTATCACGTTATTGTCATTGTGGATGTTATTATTTTACATTAACCAATGCTTAATTTACCAAAGCCATTTGTCACTAAGCCAAATTAGCAGCATTGTAAGAATCTTATAATAATAATAATAATAATAATAGTGACACAGAGAGTAAAATACCAAACCAAAATTAAGACTGAATTATTCTATATTAAGAATTAATCAAATGCTTCCATTCTGGATTTCTTATAATAATAATAATAATAATAATAATGTTATAATAAACATAACAAAAACAAGTAAACAATTTGACTATAATAATAATAATAATAATAATAATAGTGAAGACACTTCGAAAAGGCAAAATTCCACCCCTCTTCTCTTGCTTTCTTTAACTCGTTTTGCTTTCCTTTTTCACATTTTTTTCATGCAGATGTATTTATTCAGTGTCCGGCTGAAATTCTGCAAGTTCTAATGCTGTGTTCACGAGGAGCTTTCCATTTTAAAATCACAATGCACTACACCGCATTGATCTGGGGATCCCGAACTTTATTCGGTATTAGAGATTTCAATAGCACCAGTTGGAATAAAAGTGGAGGGTTGAATGTAATGGGGGTGGCAAAGCAAGTCTTTAGTCTGTGTTTTTGAACCTTACAATGAACCAGAACACAAAAGGGGCTGGTCCGCACACAGATATTGTTGCCTGTGCAACCTTACAAAGCGGAGAGCCTTTGAAGAGAATTTTGAGTCGGCGCGCTGAAAAGACGCTTTGTATTTGTTTATGTGCATGTCTGAGGCTAGTTGGATATTTGGAGTTTTGTGATTTAACAGTTAAACAGCAATGCCTATTAAGATAAAAAAGTTGTAGAGTATTGCAATTTAATCTCTGAGGGAGGCTTTAATGCTGATTTGCTGATGTGTGTTTGCATTAAATAAATGTGTGTGTGTGTGTGTGTTTGCATTAAATAAATGAAGACTGTATTTTTTTAATAAATAAAAGACTGTGTTTGTATTTTTTTTTTTATTTCACTGGGACTGTTGCTAATTTGCTGAAAGAATTTATGTAAATGCTTGTAAATTCTGAAATGTATATTCATTGTTTGAGCGTTAAATATGGTATTTTGCAATTAAAATGATCTGACAAGCGTAGTAGATAGGTCAGTGCTTTTATTTGACCTTTCACCACAAAGAATATCGCAGTGGTTGTTTTAGATTCCTCTTAAATTCAATTCTTAACTGATTCCTACGTGTTGTTCTTAAAATTAAATGTTATTTTCTTTTGTTTGTTTTCTAAAAAAAGGTTTTATTATTTAAACAAATATATATATTTCCTTTTAAATTATGGAATATAAATATTTCTAAAAACAACCTTGTGAGTTGCTTTTCAGGACAATTGTTCCACAAATTATACAATTTAAAACTATGCTGAAGAATAATAATGGTGATATAAAATAGATGTGTTTACATGTAAGGAATGTTCTAAAATATGGATAATGTCTTTTTTATGTTTAATGCTCTTTGAAAAATGGGCAGACCAATACATAATGCCGAACATAATAAAGGGCTACCAGACAATCCTTTAAATTCATGTTTCTTCTTTTGGTAGCATTTCTATTCATTTATTTTGCTATTTACCCAGTGTTTTGTTTTTTTTTACAGATTACTGATTTCATCTTTTTAGTCCTTAATTGTGCAAGTCTGGCCCTAGTTTATTATATGGAAGAATTTGTTATTTTCTACAACAATAATACAAAATATAGTAACAGTTTAATTTAAGATGTGCATGTCACACATTACATGTATGTACTATAATAACAATTATGTATGCAAGTAACCCTCAGTCAAATCCTAACCTTAACCTAGAGTACAGTAAGTACCTGTAGTAAATTAATATTATTCAGTACTTAAATGTAGAATTACATTGTAATAATGACACCTTAATATAAAGTGTAGCCCAAAATATTTATTGTGGTTTCATAATTTTTGTCAACTCAAAACTGAAAGTAGCCATGAAAAAATATACAATAAAATAAAATGATCAAACCTATGCCTATAGACCTGATTTTACATGGAAAGCTTATCAAATCACACAGCCCTATTATTTGTATTATTATTATTATTTGTAATTGTTTGTAAGGCATAGGAATTGCATGTGACACAAGTTCTACAATTAGCATTGTTATCAGTGTGGAGCACTTAAACATCACTGCTGTGTTCTTAATAATGTGATTAAAGTACCACAGCTATATTTATTTATCTAAAAGCAAACTTTTGTCACATGAGTGATTGCAAAGACTCTATTTTGTTCTCTTCCATGTCGGTACCGTGGACCCGGTCAGGATGTGGCTGGCTTCTGTCTAGCAAATACTGTGACAGGCAGGATGTCGGTTCAAGACCTTTGGTGAAGTCGGGGTCATGGTAAACAATCATGCCAGCACACAAGTGGGTTTTAGCGCGCCCCTTTCATTCACGTGCAGAGAAAGGTGCCCCTCCCCTCAGCACACAGCTTCAATTCCTCCGGCTTCCCGAGGGAAAATACTGCCTTTCTCTAAATAAACCCACTATATCTCTTTCTCTCTCTCTCTCTCTCTCTCTCTCTCACATACACACACTCCAGTAGGAGAGCAAAGCTTCGCGGGACATGACCTCGGCTCTCCTTTAGGTAAACCGGCACTCCTGGCTATGCGCAAGACCTGTGACTTCTTTTCTCAGCTTGATCCTACTGGGAGAAGGCAGGAGATGCATATGTAATCCTGATGTGTGCGTATGTGTAAAAGAGAAAGACTGAAAGAGTTCTTTTGTTCTTTTTTTTTTTTCTTTTTATTTATCACATGCTGATTTCACTATGTAAAGGAGCAAAGTGCAAATATTTGAGGTTGTCTTTTTTCTTTTCTTTTCTTTTTTTTTTTTTTTTAAATATGTATTAACAGAATAAAGTCAGTCCCTCTGATGTAAGCTGGATCAAGGGTTACATAGGATTCAAACTGAGAGTTATGTTTACGCTGTTTTGTGATTATTATAATTATAATACAATACATTTATAATACACTAAATGTATGTTTAATTATGTGCAATTAATATAAAATGATACATTATATACATATTTTATATAATTAGTTGTGACTGTAATAATAATAATAATTAAAAAAAACAATTCTTCTGTGCATGCAAAAATGTTTATTGAACAAATTACCACAGTATCTTACTTCTGCTGAGGAAACAAAATAAAACAAATAGAAAACAATACACTGAAATAATTTTCAATTTAGAATAATATATAATAATAATCATATTAATAATATTTCTACTCTCAGTTATGGCTGTTTTTGTATTATTTAGTTTTATTTACAGAATTTAATTAAATTAATTTAAACATATTTCGGTAAGGCAAAACAGAGAAAGTTATACCATTTAAGGTTCAATGCATATACGAATTACATATTATATATTATATTCGAAATTATACGAAAATATATATTGTAAAATGTATTACAAATACAGTTTTGGAATGAAATGAACATTTTATGTTGATGGGGGTCAGTGTTTATTTAATATTAAAAGTTAAATACAATATTGAATGTCATGTGAACAAGAGGTGAATTGTAGCGTTTATCTTGGCATGCTATTTTAAATCCAGTTGGCATGCAAATATTGGAATAATAGGAGATGTTTTGTTTACCTCAGCTTTGTTTACCTGTTCTGCTTTTAATGTCATTAGACTAAAGGGAAACCATGGGCCAGTCAATGTAAACTTTAATACTGAGACAATACTGAATAAACTATAACAGACTTTAGGGGTTATCACTTTAACTCAACTATCTTAAATGTTGTTCATATGTATTAGAAATTTGTCTGTTGTTACATTTTTTATTTTAATGTTTACCATCCTCAAGACCAGTTTGAAAGGGTCAATAACCAATGTTGTCATAAGGCATACAAAATAGCAAAATGCCTTCAAAATGTTTTACTGTTACAATTAAAGATGATTGATTAAAACACACACAAAAAAATGGTTAAAGTGTGTTTTGGCACTGTGTTTCCTCAGCCCCTCCTCTCTCTATTTTTGCATGGGAACTCAGGGAAGAGTTGAGGTAAGAACCAGTCTGAACATGACAGCTTCACCATGGAGGCACACAGTCACAACAATAATTGTGTTTTGGATACATGCACCACATGAACGTTAAATGACATTTATTAAATATCATATGATTTCAATCATTATGATTATAATCATTTTAAACGTCATACACTCGATGTTTGCTGTCGTGAACCCAACGCTCTGCTGCAGCCGACAAATGTCCTCGAAGCTTTTCTAGTTTTAAATTATAGTGAATACAGTATACAATTAAACAGCTCGTCATTTTAGCATGTACGAGTAAAATGTCTCAGCAGTTTAATCTCGTGGTTTTCCTATCCTCGCTGCATTGTTCTACAAAGGAGAGAGGGATAGAAAAACTTCCTCCGCCTCTAAATCCTAAGCGCCGAGCCCATATTAGCTTCCGTTTGCCATGTTTTTCAAAAATTATTTCCACAAATAAATTGCTATTCTTTATTCATGGTTCTAGTCTGGTTATCTTGTGGGGCTGCTTCTCATCAATACTACACGCACTCTTTCTTGCAATAGTCATAAAACTTAATGAATAGGTGCGCCCCCTTGCCGCACCACAGCCGTGCAGTTCTAGTATTCATACGCAGGAATCCATATTTTCACATACTCCCTAAATTATCTCGCATTTCGGTCGATCTTTATCTTTAGCATCTTTAGCACTTCTGAATTTTATATCTGCAAATCCTCGTTGAGCACGGAAACCGCATTTGGTTTAATTTCTATAAAGATCCAGTGGCACAGGATCTAGTTTTTCGGAGGGCGGCAGGATATGGCATGGGTAGGAGTTTTTATAATGGCTCGCGCACATATGGAGTGACGCCATCTTTCCCAGTGTGCTGCTGCGCGAGCGCGGAGTCCTCGCGCACACATCCACTCTCAGCAGGAGCTGCCGCGCGCCGCGGGTCTTTCTCTCACATTTTCTCTACGGATTGTCGCCTTTATTCGCATTTAAGTACTGAAAAGCGAAAAGGGAATATACAGCTTTTGACACAGGTGAGTGTTTTCGCCGATGAAACGTGCGGTTCGTTGTCGTATGGAATGTTAGGAGGGAATGTCTTTCTGCAGCTGTGGGGAAAGAGGAGGTGAATCAGCCAGTGGAAATATCACCGCAAAATCACGAGCAAATTACATTTACACACATACACGCGGAGTTGTTCGACAGTAATACTGTAAGCGATTTAACGATTCAGAAACAAGGTGTATTTAAAGGTCCGTGTTAAGACATTTTGTATCTTTGCTGCTAGCTTGGTTAGCATTTTAGGGCTGGAAAAGTGTTTTGTGGAGACCATGTTAAAATCCTCCCCTAACTCAACAGGATACGTTACCTGCCTTCTTTTTACATCACCTCTGTAAAATTCAGCAGCTAAAGTTGGTTTAGTCGTACCGCAATCTCAACCCTGTGTTGAAGTCAGTTGTGCGGTTGAAAGTTAGTCTGTGGTTAACTAATATAAACTAGCCGTCTTTTAGTTTACCATTTGACGTCAAGCTCTGTTTGCGTATTACTGAACTCGAGATGTTTTTAAGCCTCTTGTTTTTGTGACTTACTGAAACATGGTGGATATTAAGTTTGTGGTTACGTTTTCTGCTCAGATTCGTGGTTGGCTCTATCACCTTGAGTTATAAACGCTTATGATATTAGTAAAGTCATGCGCTGTTAAGAACTCTAAATATGACCCATATTTAAGTCTCAGTAAGAAACAAACAAAGACATTTAAAGTGTTTGGCCGTTGAGAGGAAGTCGAGGAGGAGCTTGAGTGAAATCTGACTCTGCTGGAGCTTGTGCTGATGGGGGTGGGGATCCTCGATGCGCGCACACGGGTCTTTGCGGACGGGCGCATACCCTACCGATACATCAATCCCCAGTTGTTCTTAACAATACACGCAGCTGACGTGATCTTTACTTCAGTTTGCAGTGAGTGATATTGTTACATTCTCAATTGGCTTTCATGCAGTCTGTCTGTCGATCTGTAAAAGTATGGGTTTATATTTTTCTTAAAGGGGGTGTTTTTTTATTGCGCAGCCGCCGCTGTAAACACAACTGGCAGTAGATTTGTTAATGATTCACGTGGCTTAAAAAGTAAACATATGTGCCTTTTCCTCCACCTCTGTCATGGTGTCTAACTGAAGGCAGTATGCATATCTAATTTACTTTTTGACATTAGTTATTCTATAGTTTCTTTCAGTCCCATGTTGAACATCAGTAAGTATATGCTGAGAAAGTATTTTTGCTTCTTGTTCAATAAAATTAAAATTAGCTTAATTTGTGGTGGAACTACGTGAATCATTTTGGTTGCATTAACTGTAAATGCATGGGTGTATTTTAAGTTCCCAGCATGCTCATTCGGAAGAGTGAATGTTAATTTATGCGTTGGTTTAAAGGCAAAGCCCTGCCAGTGTTTAATGTTTGGTTATTTTGTAAATTCACAATTAACACAAAGTATGTATTGTACGCAAATTTTACTATCATGTGTAAATTTACTTGGAAAAGAACAAACTTGCAAAAAATAGCACATTGTTTCTTAATTTTGCTAAATTTACATTAATTCAAATTTAGAGTTTGTAAAGTATGCTTTTAATAGTTGTCAAAAATTTATGGACACACGCTGTTCAGATTGTCAAAAACTTTTTACTTGTTTCCCTAATTGGAATATGAATCCTCATTTTCCTTTACCTATGGTCTAACACAGTCTTCTTCCACTGCTTGTTTGGAGTCTTAATGCCTACACTCTTAATGGAAGCATCAGAGGTAGTCATTTCAGATGTGATGAGTGTCGACAGTATGTGTTTGGATGCGGGTGAGGTATATACATGTGCGCAGAATCGTGCTGTTAGAGCATCTCTCATCACAATTGACACATTTGGAGCAGATGTGTAGTATAGGATGTTCCTGTGAGCTAGCGACTAAGATCTTTTGAAATACTGCACACAATAGGCAGATCTCTGAAACTGAATGCGGGTGCTGAAATTGCTATCTAAGCTGCATGCCCCTGGTCACAACAGGCACTTAGCCCTGGCCATTTGGGTGGTATTTAAATTCACATGCTGTCCGAATGCCAAGGATTACAAACAAATGCCTTGGTCTTCTCAAGCCTCCTCAGATTTCTTTGGAGGAGCCCGTCATTGAGTATGTAATAGGCCTGTGTTTGAGAGAACTTTTGGTGCTTAATTTATTTATTTTCGTCATATGTTGGATACTGGATGCGCAAGTGTACTACTAATCTTTGTATACTGTTTTAGGATTGGGCCAGTTGGAACCAACAATCTGGTTTTAGATTTTTGTAAATGTAAAGTTTCATAGACTTTAAGGTTTAATAGCTGGCTGTTAGAGTTGAAGTGACTAATGACACAAGAATGGTGGGTTTGGTCCAGGCTATTGTTTTGTGATGCAGACGTTAGCTTTTCCTAAGAACGCTGAGTCTGAAATTCTATGTATGCGTTACGGATTTGTGTGCCAGGTTCCAAGTCAGACTCAGGCTTTGAGTAATGAGTGCTTATTTGCTGCTCATTGTTAGTGACCTCTCTGTTAGAGCTCTGTGCGTACTGTGAATCTTTTCCTCTTTTTCTATGTGGCCAACTCCACCCATATTCTACCCAGTAGAGGTACCAAAACATTCAGATTGGTTTCAGATGTGCGTGTTGGCCACGCAGTGGAAAAAAACACGCATGAGGTTATTAGGGTTAGGTTTTTTTTTTCATGCCCAAGCCAGTCTATCTTTGAAATAAAGAAACTAGTTTAGTTAAAATTTAGAAGAGCTCATCCAGAAGCTTTTCTTTTCATGGCTGTATTCACACTGTCCATTCAGATGATTGTATAACCCAGCAATTGAGCTCTGCAAGGGAAAACCGATTGTCTAAATACATCCAAAATGAGCTCATCAATGACCCAGACTAACCTGTAGTGGTGTGTTAGGACTTATTTCCATGCATCAATTGGATGCAATCAAGTGGCTGTGAGCAAGAGGACTTGTTTACGTGTAGCTTGTGTGTGGGATTTCTTGGAGGCTGAGGCTCAGTTGGCACCTCACGTTGCGTGCGAGAGCGAGCAGTAATACCGCAGGGGGGTTAAGGCCTGAATGCTGCCGGGTTTATCTCTCCAATTGACTCCAGATGTTGTGAACCGTAGACCGAGCGACTGGCTGACTGCTGTGAAACTCTCTGCAGCCCCAGGCGGAGTGCCACAGCAGCACTGTTTTACACATCCCCTTATCAAACACACTTTCCATGCTCTGCATTCACAATACTGACAGCTGCCTCCTAGAGGAACTGTCCTCGTTATTGGCAAATATATGTAACTTAAGAGCCGACAGTGTCATTTTGACTGTGTGACGCAGAGCTGCACAGGAATTTTTGTAGGCTTTGGTGTCAGTTCCGTTTTCCTCCTGGACCGGGGGTTTATTTTGGCACCTGTGTTGGTCCAGGTGACATTTCCATTTGTAAAAACAACACGGCCTACTTTTTGGTTTCGTTGTTGAGCTAGGATGCAGTTTTAAGTGTTTTGTAGTGTGTTTTTTTTTTTTTTTTTTCTCGCCAAAACACTGAAAAATTTTCATTAATATAAACTAGCTGTCTTTTAGTTTACCATTTGATGTCAAGCTCTGTTTGTGTATTACTGAACTCGAGATGCTTTTAAGCTTCTTGTTTTTGTGACTTACTGAAACATGGTGGATATTAAGGTTGTGCTTACATTTTCTGCTCAGATGCGTGGCCTGCTCCATCACCAAAAATTGTTTATTTATTTAGCTTGTTATTTATTAATCCATTTCATTAATAGCATTTATTTAATCATAATCAACCATTAAAACTGTAGTTGTATGCAAACATTTAAATTGCACATTATATTAATTTATATTTATTGTTGAAATAATACACATTAAAATTGCTTTGACAGATTTATTGAAACATTAACCTATATAGACGAAGACATCAAAAACAAGTAAAAATTGACTTTTCAACATACCTTTTGATTTTCATCCATGTTAATTTCATGCTACAAAAAGTAATAAAGAAGTGATGAGCAGTTCAGGTATGCTGCAAAACAACACTTATTGTGTGAATTTGTGATAAATCTGACCATTTGAAAACGTTTCATTTTCATTTAAAAATGAACAAAGCCTAAAGCTTACTGCAAATTATTTAATGGTAGGTGTACTGCAAATAATGTGCAGTCACACGTCAACAGAAAACATTCTAGCTATAAATTTAGCTTAATATACATTCAAAGAATTGATCAAAAAGAAGATGGATTTAAATCGAGAAGTCAACTTTTAATATAACAATCACCATGTTGTGCATAAAGCATTCTCTGACACAAAGCACCATCGGGAACAGCTAATGAAAAGTCACCGTCTCGCTCAATTTCCATCCTCCAAAACAATTTTGGCTGAAATGGAAAATGTTTCGGTGCATCACTATTTTGTTGCTGTAGTGTTCAGTCTGTTGTATAATTATAGCTCTAAAATAGGATAGACTGACTTGGTGTTTTTAAAGAGGCAAGCCCCATTATGTCTGTGTGTAATTGAGGTTTATCCATAATAGACTGTGCAACACAACGCACATCTGTATTCCAGTCTAGCCTTTCCTTACTTGACCTAATTCAGCTCCTGAACTTGAAGAGGCTGCTTTCCAGAGCCAAATCCTGACAAAAGTGCATGCAAGACTAGAGCCCAATGAACAGGAAAAGTTATTTTTCTCTGAATGGTTGCCAAGACCCTTGCTACATCATAAAACTAAACCCCCGATGGTGCTGTTCCACATGGACTAGCAGCCCCTGAACAGGAATAGCAAAATGTTGACAAGAGCTAGCTGAAATGTTCTACCGAGTGACCTTTCCACATGCTGCAACATGTTTGTGTTTTGTAAGAGCTGTTTGACTGAGAGGAACAGTATGTTTTGCTAACCAACACAATAGAGACATGGGCAGCCAGTTTTGGTCTCAAGGCTACGTGTGAATGTTAGACGTCTTGGAGAGGGGCTGCATTCTGCCTGCTGACTTGAAGAGGGGTGTTGTACGTCTGAATAAAGGAGGTGGGCTTGGGGCTTGTGTTATGGTAATTTTGGAGGAGGCCTCACAAAAGGGAAGGAGACCGGGCCCCCCAGACTGAGACACTGAATTCAATATCGCTTCAGTAGGTGTTAACTGCTGACGTTGACGGGCAATCGACAAAGAATGTCATGTGCATATTGACGCTGTTGCAATGGTGGGGTTTCTGGCTGAGCTCATTATTGAAGGTCATATAAACCTTTAGCACCTCTTTTACTAAAAACCCTCATGGCTTAGAGGTGGAGATGGAGGTTGGATGTTTGGAGTGACGCTAATAGCGCAAGCTTTATTATCCTGCTTGTGATGCAGTGACTTTATAAAATGCAGAAAAAGCTTCCTCAGGCTTTCTATGTATTTCTGACAGGAGAACGTTGTATCATGACGTCTGACACCTGTTTTAAAATACATATCAAAAATATTTCATTCATTAAACTTTCTTCTAAATGGATGCGAAAAATAATTAATAAAAAAGAAATATTTTAAGTCGCCGTAATAGCAGCTATAGGTTCAAACACTGTTTGCTAGAAAAAGCTGGTGTTCATTTTAAAACAGATTTTAGTCAAGTTATAGCATTCTAACTGTCACTTTCAAGGCAGAAGGAATGTAAATAAATTCTCATAAAATCAACAAAACTAATCTCAGCTTTGTAGAAAAAGTTACCATACATCATTTAAAATACTT
>JAUYWG010000051.1:4399048-4450209 GCA_034779775.1 Enteromius afrohamiltoni
CCGGGGAATATCATGAGGGACCTGGAGATAATAAGAGTGGCTCTGTGTGTAGTGTGGCACATCCTGCCTGACTCTTTCATCCCAGCTGCAGTCAGGTTATGAGACAGAGGGCATTCAGTCTGAACACTGGGGCTTGTGTGTGCTTGCACGCTGGACTTTGTGGAATGCTTGTGAGTGTAAGAGACCGAGATGAGTGCTATATGAGAATGAGAGAGAAAGTTGGCACCACGAATGTGAAATTAACCATTTTGCTGTGTTTGTTTTTCCAGATTAGGACGCTGTGCTTGGCTGTGAGAGAATCATGGCTACCCAATGTAAGTTATTCTACATGTTGCTATAGTAAAATATTTAAAGTTTTGATTTAAATATGATTTGATTCTTATTTTGCAATGTTTCATGTGCAGCTGATTTGATGGAGCTCGACATGGCCATGGAGCCAGATCGCAAGGCTGCGGTCAGCCATTGGCAGCAACAGTCTTACCTGGACTCAGGCATCCATTCTGGGGCTACAACCACTGCCCCATCCCTAAGTGGCAAGGGCAACCCAGAGGATGAGGATGTGGATAATCAGGTGCTGTATGAGTGGGAGCAGGGCTTTAACCAGTCCTTCAACCAGGACCAGGTAGCAGGTATGTGGTTTTTCTATTCTCCTGTTTTAAGAACTCATGGAAAGAGTAGGTCCATGGAAAATTAAGGATTTCATTTACTTAATGTGAGGGTGGGTCAAAGAAGTTAACTGCAGTCACGTTGGTTTATGTAAGACACAATGCTGAGACAATTTCTCATTGTTTCAGATAGTTTGTTAATCCCACAATGAAAATATATAATCACTGTATTATATTATTAGACGTAACAGATCTTTATAGTTGTTTTTGCAGTCCACAAGACCGTGGCTTGATATAGTACTGTTGTTTCTCTGTAGACATTGATGGTCAGTATGCCATGACCAGAGCCCAGAGAGTCAGGGCGGCCATGTTCCCAGAGACTCTAGATGAGGGCATGCAAATACCTTCCACACAGTTCGACTCTACCCACCCTACCAATGTCCAGCGCCTGGCCGAGCCCTCGCAGATGCTTAAGCATGCAGTGGTCAACCTAATTAACTACCAGGACGATGCAGAGCTGGCCACCCGTGCCATTCCAGAACTCACCAAACTACTGAACGATGAGGATCAGGTGGGAATGGATGTACTGTCAAAAACGGCCAGTGCTGCAACACCGTCAGAGTGTGCTAATGGCTTGGTTTCTTCTGTTTTCGTCAGGTGGTGGTAAATAAGGCAGCTGTTATGGTGCACCAGCTCTCGAAGAAGGAGGCCTCTCGTCACGCCATCATGCGATCCCCACAGATGGTGTCGGCCATCGTAAGGACGATGCAGAACACTAATGATGTAGAAACAGCCCGCTGCACCTCTGGCACCCTGCACAATCTTTCCCACCACAGAGAAGGCCTGCTCTCCATCTTTAAATCGGGAGGCATCCCTGCCCTCGTCAAAATGCTTGGGTTGGTTCACCTTCATCCTCTCTATTGCAGACAAATATCGACCATCATGCGGATGTATATCTTGTGAATCTTTCGAATCAGGAAAGTTGTAGTGTGCTTGGAATTCAAGAATTAGCAGGCTGAGTCATGCTGAGACCTGATCTGTGTGCTTAAGCTTGAATCCCATTATTTATCTGTAGTTTGGGTCTAATTAATATTGCTGTGGTCTCTTCAGGTCCCCAGTGGATTCTGTACTGTTTTATGCCATTACGACTCTACACAACCTGCTACTGCACCAGGAAGGAGCCAAGATGGCTGTCCGTTTGGCCGGAGGCCTGCAGAAAATGGTGGCCTTGTTAAACAAAACAAACGTCAAATTCCTCGCCATCACGACAGACTGCCTTCAGATTTTGGCATACGGCAATCAGGAAAGCAAAGTAAGAAACAAAAACTTCTCAAAGATAGGCACATCAAAGCAGGGTTCTTGGCCAGATACTCTTGTTTACAACTTGTAGTATTTATTTTTCAAAAATCTTGTCACTCATAACTAGCAGTGCAACGACATACTGATCTGCTATATTTGGAAGTGTTTTTGATTTGAACCTTGATGTTTTTCGTTAGCACTGAATGTCTGAGTATTATAGGGCTGTTTATTCAGATAAATATTGAGATTTAAAGTGGTTTTTTAAAAGCTCTAGGTTTGCTCTGCAGAACCGCACAATATTGCCAAACAAACATTTAGAATTGTATTTATTACTTATAGTAGTAATAAACAAAATATTTCTCATTTTTGAATTGTTAAACAAAAAAACCCATAAGAGCTTTTCAGTTTAAATTTGAGACTTTTGGTGCATGCTCGTTATTTTTTTAAATGCACCCAAACTCAGAGCATATGCAGCATTTTCTCTGATTCGAGAGACTGAGAACACTGGATCATGAGCATGTGTGTAAAGGTGAAACATGCAATGCATATATGCAAATCAGTCATTATGATCTCACAATCACACTAAGCTATTATTACAGTACATCTATATATTACTTGTTTTCACAGTGTTCTTGTTCTTTTTTTATTACATTTGTTTGAGCGGTGCAGTAATTATGGTATATTGCTCTACATTTTTTTTCCAGCTTATCATTCTGGCCAGCGGAGGCCCACAGGCTCTGGTCAACATCATGAGGACCTACACATATGAGAAACTTTTGTGGACCACCAGTCGAGTGCTCAAAGTGTTGTCAGTTTGCTCCAGTAACAAACCTGCCATCGTTGAGGCTGGTGAGTCCATTTTAGTTTATTTTAATGGATGGTGAGAGCAGGTGATTTAGGATGGGCTGAGCATGAAAGCTTTGTGTTGTTTTCAGGTGGCATGCAAGCACTTGGCCTTCACCTTACAGACCCCAGTCAGCGACTGGTACAGAACTGTTTGTGGACTTTGAGGAATCTCTCAGACGCCGCCACCAAACAGGTACTGATCCATCAGTCTCTTTCCCTCAGCTCTTTTACGCTGTCTTCTGTTCTTCCTACATGAGCCCTCTCTTTCTGTCTCCCCATTGTTTCCATGGAGAAGACGTCTTTAGCAGAAGTAGATGTGCAGGTAACAGTCATTCCTGCCATTGTCTGTGACGGGGGTTGAGGGCTGTAGCCAGCTCTGACCCTACACAGTTAGGACATCAAATTGTGAAAAAAATCGTGTTGATGGAGCATGAACGGATGCTACATTTGGTTGTAATGCCTGTGCTATGTGTACATTTCACCCAGCTGTTGTTGTGGCATCAGAATTCTTGAATTATCAAAACATTTTTGGAATGATTTTGTGTATTTAACCATTTACCCACTCATGGTAGGCTTACAACCTCATGTAACGTGTAGTAAAATGTTACGAGTGGCTGTGGCTGGTCGTGTGCAGGACTAAAAAAAAAAAAACTGGATCGAGTTTGTTATGAATGCTAATTCTGGGTTGAATAAAGCAGCGCATCTGAACTCTGGATCTTTCTGTTCTACAGGAGGGCATGGAGGGGCTCTTGGGCACCCTGGTCCAGTTGCTCGGTTCAGACGACATCAACGTGGTGACGTGTGCTGCTGGAATCCTGTCCAACCTCACCTGCAACAATTACAAAAACAAGATGATGGTGTGCCAAGTGGGTGGCATAGAGGCCCTTGTGCGCACTGTACTTCGCGCCGGAGACAGAGAGGACATCACAGAGCCTGCTATCTGCGCTCTTCGTCACCTCACATCCAGACATCAGGATGCAGAGATGGCCCAGAATGCAGTGCGGCTGCACTATGGGCTGCCTGTGGTGGTCAAATTGCTCCACCCTCCCTCACATTGGCCTCTCATTAAGGTATGGAAGTGATGAGAGATCATCACTCCTGTCTTTTAGTAGCTTTCTTTCTGCATGATTTATTTATTTTTCCATAAATGTTTATTTTACCACTTTTTAAATGCCTGTGTCCTTTCTCAGGCCACAGTGGGGCTGATCCGTAACCTGGCACTGTGCCCTGCCAACCATGCCCCGCTCAGAGAGCAGGGTGCCATTCCCCGCCTGGTGCAGCTTTTGGTCAGGGCCCATCAGGACACTCAGAGGCGCACCTCCATGGGTGGAACACAGCAGCAGTTTGTGGTGAGTCATTGTCAAGATTTTATGTCATCTGAATTGTGCAATTTCCTTATTCTGAAATGAAAACCTCATACCCAGTTAATCCATACAAGCTAAGGTATCCAGTGATTTTCTTGCAGAATGTATGTGTAAATCAAGTTTTTGTTGTGTTTCAGGAGGGTGTACGTATGGAGGAGATTGTGGAGGGCTGCACTGGAGCTCTGCACATTCTAGCAAGAGACATTCACAACAGAATTGTCATCAGAGGACTCAACACTATTCCACTGTTTGTTCAGGTCAGTCACCGAGAGCTCACATGATGCTTGTTCTATTGTCTATCTATTACTTTGCCTGGCTATTGATATCTAGTATGTGTTTGTTCTGTCTTTTTTAATCTAGCTTGTTCTCATTTAGTTTATCATTTTATCTATCGTTCATTCTATCGTTGTTGATCTATCTTTCATTTGTTTTCGTTGTCTCTATTGAACTCACTTCTATCTGTCTACTGTTCATTCTATCCATTTGTTCACTTGGTCTGTCATTCTAGCTGTCACTTGCGCACTCTGTTAGTTTCATTTTCTCACTTTTTTAAATGAACTGAGAATTAAAGTTTGGATGATTCTTTTTCATTTCATGAAGTTGGTATTATAGCAGCATCCACTGAACTTGTCTGACATGCCTCTGTCTTTCTCTGCAGTTGCTGTATTCTCCTATCGAGAACATCCAGCGTGTAGCTGCAGGTGTGCTGTGTGAGCTGGCTCAGGATAAGGAGGCAGCCGAGGCCATCGAGGCAGAAGGGGCCACAGCTCCTCTGACAGAGCTCCTCCACTCTAGAAACGAGGGAGTTGGTGAGTTTGTGCTTCACCTCTTAATGAGCAGCACACGTGCGCAAGCACAATCGCCATAGAATGATGCAGAAATACATACATTACATAAAAATGAGGGCAGCACTGTCACTACCTCGACATCTCAACAAAGTTAGAAGAAACACATCAAACTTCCACTGAATAAAAACAGAGAAGCAAGTGTGAGTGCAAAACACTATGCAGATTTGTTTTCCCAGCTATGCATGGATTTCCACTGGAGGCAGTGGCTGGGGTGAGCTGGGCTGGCTTGAATGTTTTCTCGGTCACACTAACGTTGCTATCTCTCGCCCACAGCCACGTATGCTGCTGCAGTTCTGTTCCGCATGTCTGAGGATAAGCCCCAGGACTACAAGAAACGACTGTCTGTGGAGCTCACCAGCTCTCTGTTCAGAACTGAGCCCATGACCTGGAATGAGGTAAGGGGGCTCATCTCTGCTAAATCCTGCAATCAACGCTGGCACAGAGCCCTGCTGTAGATTATGCCTATAAATTCCCAGCGCATTACAGAATCGGTTATGGCAGATGTGGGTGTTATATTTGTGAATTTACTGGGCAGGTGATTCTTTCTAACAAAGCATTATTGTTTTTATGAGCCTCAAGCACTCTGAAAGCATTAGTGGAACTGATTTAGTCCTGATATACTCAGAATTCGAGGCTGAAGCAAGCCTTTCTCTCATCTCTCTCATCACATCTTTCTCACGTGTCTGTTTGCAGACTGGAGATCTAGGATTGGACATTGGCGCGCAGGGAGAGCCTCTGGGCTACAGGCAGGACGGTAAGTTCATCATTTTCACAAATGAGATCAGCTCTCAGCATCTGTGTGTGATGCTCACTAATCCATTGCTTCATTAGCCTTCACCCACCAAACCTAGAGATACACTTGGCGCTTTCCATAAACACAGAGCACGAAATAAGCCTAGAAACTCTTATTTAAAAACAAAAACAACTCTTAAAGTGGCCCTGCAATATTGCCTTTCATGCAGTGTGTAAACGATCTGCAAAGCTGGAAATCCAAAAGTGCACAATTAAGTTGTCTCCCAAAATAATGGACGTAATTTTCCTGATGACTGTTGTAAGCAGTAGACCAATCAGAGAAGAGCAGGCTCACGGAAAGGAGCCGTTTAGAGAAACGATTCGTTCAAAGCAGTTCTAAGATTCAGTCTAAGAATCACTGGAAAATGAGGTGATATTAAACAGACATTTTGATAAAACAAAAGTGTCTTTTCATCTTGCATGTATGTAAACCTGTCGAAGGAGACTTTGAGTTGGGTCAAACGCCTTGTGTTCTCTCTCTGGTCTTGTGGGTCTGAGGTTGTGCTATTGTGAGCTGCCCGTTTAACATGCTTCCTCTAATGTGTGTGCGTGTGTGTGCCCACTTCCTATCCACTCCCTTCGTCCTCCAGACCCAAGCTACCGCTCTTTCCACTCTGGAGGTTACGGGCAGGATGCCATGGGCATGGATCCCATGATGGAGCACGAGATGGGTGGGCACCACCCCGGCCCCGATTACCCCGTAGACGGCTTGCCTGACCTTGGCCACGCCCAGGACCTGATCGACGGCCTCCCGCCAGGTGACAGCAATCAGCTGGCCTGGTTTGACACCGATCTGTAAATACAATGACTTTTTAGGTGAGGCACCAAGACGCCCCCAAACGCAAGAAGTGTTTGATCTGTGTGTTTGATCTGTGCTGACCGCACTGTGTGTAGGAGATTTGACAGGCTGGAGTAAAGCACGCCGGCAGCAGAACTAATCTGAGCTGCATCTGAATTGATTACTGTCCTGTATGTGTGTGTTTTCTCTCCATGAATGGGATTTTAATCTGTTTGTCCCCTCTTTTCTCTCTGCTGCAGCTGTATCGTCTGATCTGAATGAACCTGCATTGTGATTTTGGCCTGTAGAGTTGCTGAGCGGGCTCAAGAGAGTGGGCTAGTTTCTCTGAAAGTGCCTGACACACTAATACAAGCTGAGTTTCCTATGGGAACACATGGAAGTAAAACTTTTTGTTCTGGTCTTGGTCGGTCAGAATTTGGTGTGATTGACAGAAGAAAGCCCAAAAAGCAAATCCTAAGATGGAATTTTCAACCTTAGCCTTGCCTGTACTTTTTATTACTTTTTATTTTTCAAAGGATATTTCAGTCTGTAATGGTACTTATCTAGCTTGCTTTATGATACTCGTATTTTATTTTGCAGAACTTTGTATTCCTTTCGACTGTCTCTCTTTCTCTCTCATAGTGTTGAGTTATAGTGGTAATGATCCATCAAGATTTTATCGAGTTTATGGTGTAGAACACTAATTAATCAGTTGAATTGTATTCTTATCAAATGTAACATTGTGTAGCTTTTGTATAAAACCAAGAATTGGAGATGTCCAAGTATCAACTCTCTTGCTTTAAAGAAATCACAGATGTTCCAAAGGGTTTGCAATCAGTTGGGGCCAGTTTTGCTTTTTTTTTTTTTTTTTTCCCTCCCTTTTTATTTTCCCTGTCTTGATCTATTTTTTGATGGTAGCTTTAGAAAGAACCCCTAATTATTGTAGCCTGCGATTGTTGGTTGGAGACTTGGTAATGACCTGGCTAAACAATAAAATGGACTTTAAATTTACTTAATTGTGGACATTTTTTATTTTTGGAATAAATGTGATTCTAGAATTACAGAGCATATTTTACAACCACTATTACAAGATTTGGAGAGTCTCTTCTGAAAAGGCACTTACAAATCACAGTAATGGATACAAAATGAGTACACGTATCAAATACCAGGCGTGAAACTCTGTTCTGCCTGGGACCTGATGCCCTTCACGATGTCTCCAGCTAGTGATTCCACTGTTATGTCTGATTGGGACCTGGAGAGAAAGAAAAAAAAGAGGTGGGAATACTCTAACTGCATGGTTACTGTAGAGGAGCACAAATACATGTAATTTAATTTAATTCAGTAGCCAATAACTTGCGTTAAAAATAATCAATTCACTTATAGCAAGTCTCAAGCTCATTGCCTTAAGTTGGGTACTAGAAGCCCTCGTCACAGTGGCTTATCTGCTGTGCACACTTGTGAGACGCTGCAAATGATTTTGGCCTGTCAGGTTTGTGTGCACTGTCCTGATGAGCGACAGCATCTTAGAGAGTGACGCTCTGGGAAGCAGGAGCAAAATAAACATCAAGCTACTCCCCAAGCACACTCTCTTCCATGTTTTCAGCTTGGTGCAAATCTGTGTCCTCCATGTTGTTTTTTGACATTGTGAAAATGTATTCTAAAGTGGAAAAGAATGCTAGGCAACAATCTTCAGTCTTTTAGCATGGGCAAGAATTACTACAGCAGCTTGTGCTTGGAAATTGATACTTTTAACCTGTGTGTGAGTTACCAGAATTTAACTAATACATTAAGCATGTAATGCATTAGCTTTTAGTCAAGTTATTCACAATGGCTGTTTACTTCATGAATATGGTAATTAGAGAGCAGTGCCAAGCACAGACCTGCTTAAATAAGATAACAGCGCAGTCCAGATATATTAATGATGCAAACACTCTGAATTTCACCCTAAATGAATTAGTAATTTAAAAACCTTTGCTTAAATATTGCTCCAAATTAAAGCTGAGAGAGGTAACCTGAACCTGTGCTAATTCAGTTCCTTTAAGTTCCACTACGGAGTATGAATTATTTAAAAATCAAGTAGATATTTTTCTGAGGTGTACTTATCATTGTCTGTCCCATATGCCCTAAATCAAGAAAACCAATTAGCACAAATGTTTAGTTTTAGCATTATATTTAAAGTATTGCTCTAAAACATGAAACCCGCTCAACACATTTTACCAGCATAATATACAGAAATGTCATGTTTTGAGGAAAACAAGTAGTTCCATAGCAAAGTGGAGTTCTATATTAAAAAGGGAGCCAGATCCAGTTTGCAATATATTGTGGAGCAGATACAAATATTTGGAAATCAAGCCCCATTACTTTAAGCGTCGAACTACTGCTTGATGCATTCAAAATGATTTACAATGAATTAAGCACATGACCAGCATTTTGTTTTAAAGTAAAGGGCAAAAAAGTGCCAACAATCTAATCTAACAAAAAAGACTGATATATCCAACGTTATCTGCATATACATTAAAGGAGTATTCCTGGTTAAAAATGAGGTAAAGAATTAGTTTACCAAAAATGCTGTTACTGTTGTACCAAGCCTATAGAAACGCAAGTAACAATTTAAATAAAACCTGAGAGACTGAAAGTGCTTAAAACGATTCATAAAGAAAGTTAAAGCAATCCAAATGAGTGTTCTAAATGCCCTTTAATAAGACACAATCACTTTACACCGATTTTAATTTATGTTCGCATATAAATATTGATCAATGCCCATCAAATAGTGTAAATGTGTGAAAACAACCCTCACTGGTTCTTGTGCTTCAAGCAAGCACTTGTAATCTTCTCTTTATATTTAACATGCTCTATTTATTTGCACTGATCAGATAATGCATTACTTTTACAAACTATTCTGCTAAAAGAATTTACCCGCAAAAACTTGTTACGCAAAACACCTGCCGATAAGTACATCTCTCTGCACAAAAATGGACAGGCAGTTGGACACAGTCATGATTACAGCTCCATGTTTTGCTTTCCAGACATGCCAAGCGGTAGCTCACGTGGCACATTTGCCATTGCAATTAAAGTAAAGATGACGGATCAAAAACATAAAATTAAAATTTCACACTTGCGATTTTCGCTTGTGTTCATAATATCAGGTAGGTTTAAGGTGTAGTGCAGTTGGTACATTATTTTAAAACATCACTGATACACTCAGAGTCATTGCACTTCTCAATAGGGCTGCACGATATATTGCATGCGATAGTCATGTGGCATTTAATACACAGCTGTAGTTCACTGAAAAGCTACGCAATTTGCGTGCATAATCACAGATGTATCGCATGCGATAGTGAATTAAATGCAGCTCCTTCTGAAAACAGGTGATGGCTTTAATGACGAGATATGCATGACTATCGCATGCAATATATCGTGCAGCCCTAATACTCAAAGAACATTTTAAGTCTAAACTGCAGTGATGCGTACCATATGCAGGGGAAAAAACAAACGCTCTTTTACAGCCTCTAAGTGGCAGACATTTAAATTACTATTACTTTGAAGAGTCCACTGTAGACATTCTACAAACTATAAGTAACTTTATAACTACATGTAAACTAATTCTCATTAATTTGCTACTACATGTCTACTAACTCACTGTTAGGTTAGGGTTAGGGTTAGTTAGTTAGTACTTGCTTTTGGTTTCAGGTTTCTGACAGTATATTGTATGTTGGGGACACATTAAAATAAAGGGCCCCACTTTATATTAGGTAGCCTTAACTACAATGTACTTAGGTTAAAAAGTTTTAGAAGATATTAAACAGACAGCCTACTAATCCTCTAATGACTACTAACTGACATGTAGTTGCAAATTTACTTACCATTAGTAGAATGTCTAAAGTGAACTATCGAAATAAAGTGTTATCACACTTTCTTACGTGCATGTACCAAATACAGTACGCTCTGAAAGGCCACATATACGTCTTTGAATGTATTTTGTATTGCGCCATGTACCTAAATTACACTTGAGCACAGTAGTACCAAGTCATTTTTTGTAGTGATCTAAAATGTTGTTTGAGCATATCTTAAATCGCAACCGGAATACTCTTTTAGAACTTTATCAAAGGGTCTCCAGACTGGAAAGCATTTTGCTGTGGTCATCATTATCATATTTCATACATCATATTTCGTCCCTGCTTTGCCAAGAACCTAATATCACTGAAGCTTTGCCTCCCAAGCTTGGCTGGGCAACTTTAAACGGATTCCTTCTCATTCCAGTAGAAGGAAGAGGAGGGGGGTCGGGCCCTCACAGGCAGCCACAATAGGCCTGTATCATGAGGATGAGGCCCGAGCTCGAGGAACCTTCGCCTCTGCCGGCGACATGAATGGATCAAAGATGAAGGTCGCACTAAAAGACTCGAGCCCGTGTCGATTGACTCACCTAGTAGGCAGAGCCAGTTTCTGCAGCACGTGAACCAGGATCTGTCCTTCCGAAGAACCCCAACAGGAGCTGCCAACCGCACTCATCTGTACGGAAAGAAGATGAAATGTAGCTCAGGAAACAGGCTCGCAGACGACACACTCTCGTACGATGTCAACCAGAAGCAGCGTGAAACCTATTTAGTCACTTTAACGCGCTCCACGAGCTCGGCTCTATCATAAGAGGCTGAAAATAGCATGAATGGTAACCCGTATGACACTCGAGTACTTTGCCGCTGATTTGACGTGTCTGTTTTTAGAATTAGCGGCTCTCCGCACTTCAGCGTGACAGAGCCCATTACAATGTCATCTCGATGGCGTCTCACAGAGGAGATGCTTCATCTGAGTGAATGAGGGTCAGTGAAAGCCCCCTCTGATGAACAGCGCAGGACAGACACTTCATCTTTTTAAGAGCTCTCGGTGAATCCTGCTCCTCACGCTGGCAGATGTACAACACGCGCTGTGAAAACGGGAAGGCCGCTTGGAACTTTTTCTGCTACAAATCTGCCTAAAAATATATACTGTGTGAAAGGAGGAACTAATAATAGACAACCTAGAGGAAAATGATTAGACTAGAAAACTTTAAAAACAATAACATATATAAGCACACGCAGCCATTTAAAAGTTTGGAGTCAGTCATTTTTGTAACAGAAAGTACATTTATAACGTTACAAAATATTTATATTTGAAATAAAAGCTGTTTGTTTGGACATTGTGTTATCAAAAAACAAAAAAATATAAATCAGCACAACTGTTTTCAGTATTAAGAGAACTATAAATGTATAAATAAGAAAAGCTTTTTTTTGATGATTTGTTACTTTAATGCAATTTTTGCCATATCCAGTGGAGCTTCTTTTACTTCTTCACAGGGTCTGTGGCACATATCAGAGCATTTAAGATTTGTGAACTGCACACTGTAAGAAATGTTATCACTCAGCTGTGATCAATATTCAAAAAACAAAACAGAAAGGATCACAGGTCAGGGATAAATAATGCGAAACCGAGTTATCGCTCATTTCCACTCCAATAAACTCCTGTGGAGAATTTCATCCTTTGAAAGTTAATGAAAAGATATGAAAGGAATCCATATGAATGGAGTGGTACATTCTTCTTTAAGTATTCTTATACGGACACCAAAAATGTCAACTTCAGCTCAACTATAGCTTGATGTGAGAGAACAAAATGATTCTTGCTCGTCAGTCAAGCCTGAGCTTCAGTTTATGGCAATAAAAGCAAAGAAATTAATTTGTTCATGTCTCTTCTGAAAACTTGCTTGATTTTCTGTAAATTACTTTCGCAATATGAAGGTTTCTGTTTGCATGGACTTTCTTTGGAGAGACAGAAGTCTCATTTCATTAAAGATATCTGCACTGTTTTCAAGAGGTATGGCACGAGAGTGAGTAAATGCTGCCAGAATGTGTATTTTTCGGGTGAGCTAATCTTCTAATTTATCAATTTAAAATCACATTTTTTAGTTGAGTGAAATAATCAGGGTGTTTGTATTCATTATGTGTGGAAATGAATGCGCTCAGCCGAGGCTGTTGCCCTAATTTAAATCTTAACAGTTTTATGCAAGAAAAATACTGCTCTGATTTCTTGTTATATACTGTGATATTTACATAATAAAAATTGAGTTCCCTTAAAAAGCTTTAAACTACTTTTTTAGAGAAGCTTGACTTTAGTCTGATTTAGCAAGTGTCAAATCTGAGCATACGTTATGATAGTTAAAGGGTTAGTTCAAATAAAAGTGAAAATTGTGTCATTAATTACTCGCCCTCATGTCATTCCAAATAGGGAAGATATTCATTATTTTGTATGACAACACAACACAAGTTAAGATATTTTTTATGAAATCTGAGAGATATGTAAACAGCAACACAACTGACACATTCAAGTCCCAGAAAGGTAGTAAGGACTTTGTTAAAACAGTGCATGTGTTTTTTTGCACTCAATGAAAACAAAATTAACCACTTTATTCAACAATTCAACAAGAACCATCCCTTTAATAAACATTTTCCTTATTTTTTATGAATATTATATTATCAAATGGCATATTGGTGATATTAGTTGAACATTATGAGGGACAAAACTATGTATATTAGTCTATTATGTCTATCTAAAATCTATTAGTTCATTGATAGATTGAAAACTGTATGCAGGCCACAAACCTGCAATGAAGTCCCAATGCAGAAGCACAGAGAACTGTATCATGTTCAGACACTACTCCGAAGTTCCTGAACAGACTGGGATCAACTGGCACTTCAGAAGTTTGTCTTATTCTGTGTTCATATCTCACACACTCTTTCAAGCTGAGCCACATCTAAGCAAGGAGTCCACAGATTGTGACGGCGTGTTCAGAAAACGCTCCCTTTACTTCCAAAACAACCGGGCAAAACACACCAGGGTGACAGCTTGTGCACAAAAGCACTGTCGGAAGAAATAATCTGGCACTAAGGGACAAATCTGGTGATTTCTTTATTTTTTAACATTCCAAAGAAACTCTTGATGGAGAATTAGGTCTGAGTATGGGGTCCGTAATAAGAAGGGTGGTGGGATCTACATCGTTTCTGAGGAGTATGATGTCTTGTGCGAGAACACACACACGCTTGTGCTCTTTATCTCTGATGTCATCACCCCAGCCAGCCTGCCCATCTCAATATGCACCCGTTACTAGGCAACAGGGTTATGTACCCAGCTGAACACGTCATTTTATCCTTAGTTCATTTCCTTCCTCCCCAATACACAAGGCATTACCTATTTAAAAATAGACGTTTCCAAATTTATGCAACATAATCACATGGTTAGCAGCCCAACTGTTGTTAACTGACAGCTGCAGCTCTTCCAAGGGGCTGACAGAGGCACAAGAATACGATAAGTGTATATTTATTTGAACAATATTACAAAAGAATAATTAATCCTGTTTCAAATTTACCTGAACACATGGCCCACACTTTTAGTGTCTAACATTAACACCAGAGGCCAGATTCACAAAATGTCTTTTTAACAGCGTTTCATGTTTTTTTAACTCAAGAAAGTTTGTAGGTTACTTTATTGGGGTATTTCAAACTTGTATATTTAAGCATTAGCTAAACAAGAAATAGTAATTCTAGCGATGTGTACACGTTTTCTGAAGTGACAGCTATCAGTTCATAAATGACAGGTCATGATTGCGTATAACACGACATTCTACTGAATTCAAAATTCAGCAACAACTCTACAAAAATGTGCCTACACACATAACCAAGCCGAACCGAGCCAAGCTGGTCACAGCAAAAATATTGTGCGTGCAACCTATTTTTCATCGGCACTACAACTGAACTGAATGATTACTCACTGATGCTATTTTGAATGAAAAGTTGGGATTTTCTAGCCTGATATGACTAAGGAACTATACACTCATTCCGGCGTAATAATCAAGGCTTTGCAGCATTGAATAGTTTTAGGAATATAGTTGAGATCACATATAAGAGCCAGATGTGAATGTACTGTGTGCTCTGACGATCACTGCGATGGTAAAATCATTTGCTCAAATTGAACTGTCCGGGTCGCTAAAGACCCCGATATGTAATAATGATCGGCGAAACATTCATGCATTTAAGAGTGAGGTTGAATTGATCAGTGTCTTCAAGCAAGAACCACCATTGACTCAAATAGTTCATTTTCTTATGAAAGTGTGAAAAATCATGTTTTCAAACAAACAAAGAAACTTATCCTAAGAAGATTTTCGTGCATTAGCCCCTAGAACCTGGCATGTAAAATGCTTTAAATAATGCTTGTTTTGCAATTAAAAAAAAACAAAAAACAGTCTTTCCTTCTAGACATTATATTCCTTCTTTTTACCACAGATGTTTTCCTCCTCCAGCACATTTTATACTATTCTTATTATTATGTTTAATTATGATTTTATGTTGTTCTGAAAAAAATCTGTTCCTCCTGCCAGTAATTAATTTGAGAAGCCAGATGACTCATAAACAAATTCTCCCTGAAAAGCCCTCAAATGTCCACCAGTTGTTTCTTAGCAGCTGATAGACCACAGCTCCAATTCAATGTGCCCAACATGCCTGGAGCAGTCTGACTCAGTGCAAGACGTTATGTTTGCCTTCATTTCTCGGAGTTGGACACAGAATCTTGCAGCTCAGATGCAAAGGGTTGCAGTGTGACATGAACAATGAATGCTGACAAGATATATTGAGCGAAAGACTGAAAAAAGTAATCGAGACAAGACAGTGGGAAAATGTAACGAGACGGAGAGAGATGGAGGGAGCGAATGACATAATATGTGTGAGATCTAAACTTCATTGATGGCTTCAATTTTTTGAAGCTTCAGTTTTTTATGGCTGTCATCAGATGCAGGCAACAGTCAGTCTGGTCTAAAGGGGGATTCAGTTTGACGGCTATATGCAGCTTTAAATAAAAGCCATTAACTTTAACTTATAAAATTATATATAAATAAATAAATGTATTATAAATATATTATAAAACTTATAAAAAACTAAAAATTATAACAACTGTGGAATAAATGCGTATTTCCACAATAATTAATTTCCTCTCATTCTCTTATGAAGTTACAGCAAACTTAAAATGTAATTAAATGGGGCCAATCTGTACACATTAAATAACTCTGTTTCAAAAGGTAACCAAGACATGTACAATGTGAATGGTAAAATACTTTAAAATGTGAAAAAAATTACTTACTACCCTGTCTCTGTAAAGTTATATGCAATTTTATATTTTAGTTGCCATGACAACACAACAGCAACCCTTTATTGCAAAAATAATTAAAACACACACACACATATATGGCCAAAAATATTGACACCCTTGCAATTCTGTCAGAAAATGAACCCTTTTGTTGTTTCAGTTGCAAATGTTTTGGTACTCAAGTTTTTGTTGTTTACATTGAAACAACACACACACACACACACACACACAAAACAAACAAACAAAAAAAACCAAAAGTGCATTGGAAAAAATTATTGGGTTAACTTGATTTGGTAGCACCCCTTTAATCTGGCCATTCCAGAACTCTCCACGCCTTTGTTTGTAACCATTTCTAAGTTTGAAGTGTGTTTTGGGTCACTGTCATGCGTGAAGACCCATGGCCTATGTTAGAGGTCAGCTTTCTGACACTGGCCACTACATTGGCAATAAAATTCTAAAATCCTTCCAAAAACATCTTTGAACCTCCGTCCTGTTTAACTGTAATGACTTCTTTTCTTAGAAGGCCTCATTTCTTTTTCTGTAAACCGTGCCATGATGTCCTTAACTAAAAAGCTTTACTTTTTTCTCATCTCACAGTACTTTCTTTGCTTCTGTCACATAAGTTTTGGCAAACTCCAATCTTGCTTTTTTATGCCTTTGTGTCAGCAGTGGTGTCTTCTACCATAGCTTCCCTTTTCATTCAGATGCCGATGGATCTTGTGAGCTGACATTGTTGTACCCTGTGTCTGCAGATCAGCTTGAATTTGTTTGGAAGTTAATTGGGGTACTTTTGAACAATCTTCCAATCTCTTCCATCCATGTCCAGAGAGGTTAGCTACAGCACAATAGGCTGTAAACCTCTTTAGGATATTTAATTGCATTTTCAGACCGGGCTGAAATAATTAAAAAAATATATTAAATCAAGATACTTTTACTAGATGAGCAAAATTATCTGCCAGTGGGGTAAATAAAATATTCTTAAAACAAGAGTATTTTACTAACCCCACAGGCAGATAATGTTTTTTTCCCCTGGAAAACAAGACTTGTACAAATATATTGATTGAAGAATTTACATTTTTTGATATTTTGATTTTTTGAAACAAGACAAAAATACTAAGATGAGCCATTTCTTGCAGTGTAAATGCATAACTGGAGGAAATGTAAACCAAAAGTCTGCACAATATAGATGTAAATTAGATGTTTCACATTTTCTCTGCTTTAGTGTACCAGTGGGAAATATTAATGAATGATTTCCATACATTCCAGCAATAATCCAATGAGATTTTTGCATGAGCACGACAGATGGTATAGCCTCCACAGAGCTCCGATATCAACACTGAGTCAGTGTGGGATTACAAGAAAAGACAGAAGCAACTGGGATGGCCTAAATTCATAGAACAACTGTAGCAACACCTCCAAGAACAACCTACTTGCTCTAGCTAGCTTAAAAACCGCAAAGGTGTATCTAGGTGAACCTGGCAAGCCTGTTAAACAACTCAATGTACAGTCATTGAGAAGCACAATTTAACCTGATCTAGTCACTAGCAACCCTGAACGTAGGATGAGCTTTCTTACCTAGATAGATTTTTAACATTGATAAGAAAACATCACAAAAACAAACGTTTTCTCTTCTTAACAAACTCCTTCCTCCGAACCTAAACAAGCTCTGCTGTGCATTTAATATGCAAGCAGTTTCCTACTTTCCCCACTTCAAAGGCTCACATGGAACAGTACACCCAAGTCCTTGTAATTACCAACTGAATTAACATGCCTATTAGCATATTAGCATAACAGATTCTCAGATGGGGTCTTAAGGGAGACTCCAATGTTCCTTACAATCACGTGCTCAAGTGCACGACCCGCCATTCTGTTAAGAGGACAAGATGAGAAGATGTGGAGATGAACCCAATCAATCCACAAACACATGCCACACATGAATAAAAACACACACACTTTCATCAGTGGCTGTATAATCATGTAAGATGAACAGATGAGCTTTAATACAATTATGCGCATTGTCTTCAGATAATACCTAACCAGACAGAAAAGTAATGGTGACTATGAGATGATAAACAGTTTGAGGCAGTTTTGAATAATGCGTGGGTAAGCAGATTGGGTATCATCTGCTAAAAGCGCATGTATGAATGTATGGCTGTGGTGTGAGACAGGAAGCAAATGTTGTTTGGAATAGTTTGAAAGGAAAGCATGTCAAATATAATTCAAACTATATTTTTTTTCTGGTTTGTAATGTTTGTAATGGTAATTCCCTTACAAATGTAGCTCTGGTAAAGCTACTATACCGTGTACTTCGCTATGCACTATGATACTGAATGATAACCATATTTATGCTATTTACATGCTATTTACAAGGTAATCTCAATGTGTACATCCTCTAGCTTTTCCCCCAACCCCCACCCGACCCCACTACACTACACTTACATTTATTTATCTAGAAGAACATAAGTCGAGAACAAGTGTCATAATGCAAGTTCTAAAATTGCTTTAAAAAGTGCAAGCTATAATAGAGTTTCCTTTGCTATAATTGTTTTTGCACTGACTTCAGCTAAACATGGAGTGGTTCAGAACAAAGAGTTCAACAACCTTGTACTTATTTTTCTGAACCTTTCCTTTCATAGCCTCTAATTCTTTCTCACATCGGAAATTAGTATGTAGATATAAGAAATCACGATGACTCAAAGGCTACTTTCAATTACATACTCTTACAACACTTCAGAATCAGACACCGCATGTGCAATACATGACTTGCGTAGATTCATATTCATCTCAAGTCAAATTATTTGAAATATCATTAGCAAAAATGGAACGGGAAGGGTTTTAGTGTTTTAATCACCATTCGTTGTAAAAGAGCAGTAAATACTTAAGTATTGAGGTCTGTATCTCTGATAGTCGATGGGTTCTATTGCCTTCATGACATTTAATGAACTTGATGACATTTCTAGACCTGCTGATTGGTGCACTCGAACAGAACACTGGAGAGAATGGCAAAGCTTAATGTGATTTCAATGTCAACCTGTATATTTCAAGAGAAACCTTGTGGAAAATGGCAGAAATGCAAGTACGACGCTTCCCAGTTGACCTCGCTTGAAGAACTTTTTTTCAGTCCTGTGCTAACTTTTCCACATGAAATGGTTTTGCTTGTTTTCTTGCAGAGATTGCAATTGTAAATGTGAATGTGTATGAATAGTCAATTTTGACCCTAAGCAAGCCACAAAGCTCTAATTCTGATTAATTTTTTAACCTACTGCAATCTATTGGCCCCTTACTCTTGTTCATTTGTTTTCTCTAACATTACCCATCCATGTAATATGCTGATCAGTCTCAGTCTCTGCTGACTCATAAACAGCATGCACCGCACTCTGGTCACTCAGAACATACTGTTCCCATTCTAAACCAATGTTTTGTGTGGCCTGGCCGTGAAATGGAGCCCTCTTCCTCTTTACCCTTTGTACTGTTCTTTGAAAACCCCTTCATCGTGTGCTGGATCTATTTCTGATATTATAGAGGCAATTAGTGAGGTCTTTGATGGCTTGATAAAAATGAGCATGCATAGATTTTACAGCGCTGCAATTAATGAATACTAATTAAAAGGCCTTTGTTGATGGCCGGGGTGAGAGATGGATGAGTGAGCTTGATTTTTCTTGCTTTAATTGAAAGCCTTTGTCACTTGCCCACTCGCGTGTGAATAAGTGCTCTCTGTCACTCTCAAAAAAAAGGAGAACAATGTAAATTAATTTGCATCATTTGCATAAATATAAAGCTTTTTTGCATAGGTGGTCAAAGCAGTCGGATTCATAAAACAACCAACTGTCACTCACAAATTTGTCTGATTGAATAATCCATGCTCATACTGGTTTACGTCAAACCGGCTTCGGTTCATCACTTTTTCATCCTACTGGATGTTCTGAAAACAGCAGAGCATCGACCTGCCTTGCTGTAAGGTGTGAGAAGCAGAAGGAAAGAGTGATGACCGAAAGGATGTGTGTAGAATGTGTCATTCATTTGGAATCTTGTACCTCTTAATGGAACTAGTGTTAGAGCCTTGCAAATAAGAATGCTCAGAATCTAGGTCTAGATTCAAAGAGAACATTTTGTAGAGAATATAGTTTGTAAAGTTTTTAGTACAGTAAATTAGCTTTATTTACTACAGGTAGTGTCAGATGCCACATACACACTGCCCGCATTCCTTTTATTGACTGCCTAATAGACATTGTAGACAAAATTTAAAAGCACTTTGTGCTCACAAGGTACCAATGTTATATTATGAGCACTTTTGAGGAAGTGATATCACGTCCATGGCATCAGATAAGCTTTGTTTTGAGAAGCTGAGTACAAGAATGTGCATGTCTTTCTAGAATTCCCTGATACTTCCAACCCATTGTTTACATAGTTACATATAGTTTACATTACGTTGACTTGCATTGAAACCCATTTCTAAACAACCTACATATGGTTGCTCACATCACACATCAGTCAAACTTCTATTGACTATGCTGGACTTGGCCAGAATAAACTGCTCTTATGTTGCTGAAAAAATGTCTGACTAGGTGACACAACATGTTAGGTTTCATGGTTTTTCCGTTCTTCAAACCACTTGTCCACTGTACAGCCTTTAGAAGCATGTCAGAATGAAACCAGGGAAGCATCCTTGATGTATGGTGGTTGCATAATTTTACACCAGATTTGACATTGCTATCAATGTGATAACTTGTCTATGTCCTATTGCTGGCTTTCACCCCACTAAATTCTGTAAGTTCTGGCTGTTGATCAAGCATCTTTGCTATTTGTACACTAATATTTTTAACACAACAAAACACTGTCACTATGCAAAAGACTACCTCAAACTCCACAAAAAGACACACCGGAACCTCAGGCATTAAAAACTTTTTATGCAACTGTGCAGCGTGCCAGCACTCAAATCCCAAAGCGTGTGCTGTTTCTGGAGCTGATAATTGTGTGAGATAATGCAGATCTATGCTGATAACAGGAAGCTGGAGAGCATTGTTTTTTTTGCTGCAGACACCATGCAGAGCAGATAGTACAGATGGGATAGAGGACAGATAAAAATGGATAGAGAGAAGGGGAGTGGCAGAGAAAGAATACAGTTTGACTTGGCTTTGCTGTGGTGGTGTAAATGGAACATGACATTGTCAATGCTCTACCCTACATTGCTGAAGTAGGACAAGGTCAGCAAGGAACAATAATACAATTGTTGTTATCCATGGGAACACATTAATATTATACTAGAGGAAGACCCGGGGCTGATCTATAACAGCTGCATGAGCTTTACATTGACATTATATTGGTTTAGTAGGCACTTTTATCCAAAGTTTACCGGAACAGTACAAAGTCCAGTCATAGACTTTAGCCATGAATTTGGTATAGGTAGCTTAATGTTATTGGCCAGTGGAGTGAGGCATGGGCAGTCTTTAAATGACTGAAGACTTGATTATCTGATTAACTAAGCATTGTTTTTCAAGAAAGCCAGCTTATATGTCATTGTAAGATTCCCTTCTAGAAGCTTTAAAGCATATTCAGACGGATCTCATTGCCCTTATATTGCAAATCACAGGTAAAAGTGATAGGGGAAAATGAATGATTGAACAATTCGACCAAGTAAAGCAGTGCATTTCAAGAAGAGGAGAGGGCCCAACACTGAACCCTGAGGCACCCCGGTGGTTAGGTGATGTAACTTAGACACCCTTCACCTTCAAGAAACCTTGAAAGATCTGCCTGTGGGGTAGGGCAGGTTTAACATAAACATGAAGGACACTAGTAATATATAAAGAATTACAGGAATTCACCAATAATTGCACAGGAGAATTCTGTCAATCACAGAAAAAGTCACTCCTTCTTCCTGTTCCCAACCTCATTGACAATTCAGCTCACACCTTCGTCTGTGACCAGTAGCGCGGTACCTAGCCCTGACGGTTCATCTTTCGAAAACAAGTTTTGCCCATGGAGGAGTGTGCAAATGTGTGTTTGTGAGCGCAGGCCGGTGGCCCGAGGCACCATACCTGGGTCAATACTCTTTCATGCTGCAGCTGGGCTGAGCGATGAGGCCATTGTTGCTACTGTCATGCTGTGAGGGGTTCCAGTCTGCAGGGGTGGCCACAGCAGAGCTAATGAGCACGCCTCTGAGTCCCAGGAGTGGGAGCTTGCCGTGCAAAAAGTGTGTGCATGTGTTTGTGTGTGAGCGAGCGTCTGCTAGCACCACTGTCCTGCTCCTTCCTCTGCATTATTCATGCACTCAATACACACTGCCACATTCTGCTATCCTGAGAGCATCGTGTGATGTGTATCTCAGGGAATGTCTCACTACCTCTGTCCCTTCTCTGTCTCTAGCTATCTCCTAGTTTGCCCCTTTCGTTGTCACCGACGACTCGGTGAACTGATTGAGAATGTAGAACGGCAGTCACACTTGTGTCCTTGTGGTCCAGGGCTCGCCACAGCAGGGAAGGCAAGAATTATAATGATGAGAATCGTGTTTTTTGGGCTTTTTGCCATTTTAAATTGACAGGATAGTAAGAACATGAAACGAAAGGGAATCTGCAAATAATGCAGATTTGAATGTGGGTCAGCCACAGGAGAACCATGGTCTAATATGATAGAGCATGCAACCTAACCGCTAGGTCATGACTCGGGGGAGAATCCTTTTAAAAAGGCAAAATATTTTTGGTCCATAAATCTGGTTCCGGCTATTTCTTCAGTGCAACTCTATGGGATTTTTTTGTTTTCATGCATTTTATTGTCTTCCAGGGGAAAAAAGTTAACACTTATGCCTGTATCACAAACATTAATAACGATGCTTCCCTTTCCATCCACCACTAATCAGGACTTCGTGCTTAATGAAACTAATTGGCTATAATGCAGGAAGTCAGAGAAAGTCTAAATGAAGAGACTCAAACTCCTAAAGACACACAAATAAAGCAGCAATATCAAAAAGCAGGAGGTTATGGAGGAACAAACAGTGTCGTTTGCCTGTGAGAAGGAAGCTAATTACTCATGCTCAATGTGGATCAGAGCAGAGCAGTATTCTCTAGAGACTAAATCATTAGGTAGAATCAGACATGACAATAAAATACTATGCATACAGAAAAACATCAGAGGGATGCCAGGAGAGAGTATATGTGTGTGTGTAAGAAATGCCCGACGGGTGATTTATCTCCAGTAGTCTCAGAAAGGCTGACAGCGGATGAGGGACCAGGTCATTTCATTCCATTAGCACTTCGGTTACAGAGCCCATGTGTAATTAGGACAGGGACAGCAAGTCATGAATCAAAGAGGACGATTCAAAACACACAAACAGCAGATATGCTTCGGTGCATACAAACGCACATAAATCCTCAGGGCTGCCACTTTTCAGTCGCCAATGGACTCGAGATAGACAAGCATCATTACAAAGCCTTAGTTTGGATGGGGTTAGTTTTCCCTAAAGATAACAAGGTACATTTGATTTTTGCAAGTAGACATTTTATTTCACTTCTGTGAATTTATTATTTCACAAAGTTACTAAACTTAATTTCCTATATATGTTCATAATATTCTAAATGTATCACAAGCGTGTTTTGTTCCGTACATACGGACATTTAAACACAAATGCAATGCACTTTGTGTTTCACAGTAAATTATGATTCTTTTTTTTAATGTAAGTACTCATGGGTTAAATAAACATAATATAAATCAGTACATGAAATTACACATCCTAAATTCTAACTGAAATTTCATTTTGAAAAGTAAATAACTAGGTAATGCTAACTAGAGATGGTACTCTGAAGTGCAATCAAATGATTGATCACAGCAATGCAATTATTCTGTGACTTATATTTTCAAAGTAATTTTTAAAATTCTGATTAACTGAACATTTGTAAAGAGCTTTATTCACAGGCAGTCTGAACAATCATAATACCAAATCTGCCATCGTACCCAACAAACAAATCAGACAGGAGAATAATTAACTTTAGTAGGGAAAAAATGTCTTTCGGCGGTTGAAGTAAAATGCGTTATGATGCTAATTCATGTTTATTTTGTGCTTTAAGTCAACATAAAAAGACGACCAGTTCCCGTGTGCCGCTTGAACCGAGAAAATGCAGTGATCTGTCATGACACAAAATGGTATTTATTAATAGAATTTCTTAAAAAAAGACAACACTTTAAAACCGATACCTTGTTTCAAGCCAAAAGTCACCTGCTCTGTCTTTTCTGTCTGTGTGTGGTCAGTTTCCCGTTTGCGCTGCGTTAATTGTTACTGTGTGACAATGTGGTTTGTAAGGTGAAAGTTGTATGGCTTGTCGGACGTATCAACAGTAACCAAGGGGGACAGATACAATGAGTTTTACTTTGGGACATCAGTAGACCAGTTTTTGCACTCAGCAAAGTGAATAATCAGCTAGATGAAGCAACATAATGTCTCTTGAGATTCAATTTTAAATGTTTAAACTGTTTTAAACTATTTTTCCACTTATAAATGTGACACAGATGGCGAGTGAATAAACAAGATGATGCAGTGCGATAGTCAAAAATGTTCATCAAACACATTTGTACACAGTCCAGCAATAAGAAAATCATCCTTCTTCTCGAGGTCCACAAAATCAGCAATTCGTTAGTTAGTTGAGTTACGATGACCAAAATCCACATCCATAGCCATTTGTTCTGTTAACAGTGGGAATAAAGAAGCAGCCAGCATCTTTAAAGGGTACTCTATGATAAATAGAGAAGCACCAGTCAATCTCATGCTTTGTTAAACATATGAGACAACTATACATATAAGTTTAAGTGCTGACAAACACACAGTCCTCTTTACCACACAATAACAAAACAAACGAAAAAACATTATGTACATCTCCCTCTAAATCCAGGATGAGAGATACAGAGACAGGTGGAGACAGTAAGAAGTAGATAAAAAGAGAGACGGTGTTAAAACAACCGAAGTGTTGTGATCTGGCTCGATGACACTAATGAGGCCTATAATAGCTCTTGATGGAGGGAGAAGATCCTGGGGGGCAGAAACGGGGGTGGATGATCAACGAAGAGACAGAGAGAGAGAGAGAAAGTGAGGCTTTCACACAAGCATATAAAACACTGAAGCACACATTACGCATTGCAGATGATGAAATAAGGGAGAAAAAAAATGTTTGGTGATTACACAAAGAAAGAAAAAGCGAGAAAGACTGGGGGGAAAGTAGATGGGTGTGACAGATCAGTTGAACACTTAAAGTTGTTCAAAATAAAAAGGGATCTGTGCAGACAACTTTCAGGAAGACGGTAGTCTATTTAACTAGCCAATCGAACTTACACTATGATAATGAAGTGGGAGAGCGGTTTCTAAATGTGATGTGATTATGCTGAATGCATTTTCTGCTGTTCGCTGTGGTTTAATCAGGGATGGTGTGGTATTAGAGAATAAATAATAAATAAATGCAGATACCATCAACATTTATTTACATTCCAGTCATGTAAGTTGCTCTAAACCTGTATTATTATTATTTTTTGGCTGCATTTTGCTGGAAAAAAAGTCTATTGTCAATAATGCAAAATTAAATTTATGAAACAACACAAACAAACAAAAAGATACTAAAAAGCTCAACAGTGTTGAAATATTTCTTGAGAATATTAGACTGATTTCTGAAGGATCATGAGTAATAAAAATGACAAAATTACTGTTATACATCAAATAAATGCAGCCATGGTGACCATAAGAAACTTCAAATTCTCGGAATTACTTGTGTCTCAATTATTTGCTAGTAGTTAGTGAGGTAGTTGTTAAGTTTACGTATTTGGTAGGATTAGGGATGAAAAATATGGTTACACACAATATGTGCTTTGCAAGTAATAATAAACAGTCAATATGTTAATAATAGGCACGTAAATAAGCAAGAAGTTAATAGTGAAAATGGGTCCAGATTCTAAAGTGTTACTGAAACTTTCAAAATATATTTTAAACCAACCCAAAACTTATAAAGAGTACAGTACACTGACTTTATATGCAAGACAGAAATATTAAATTCCCCCGGAATAATTTACACAAATCCACGCTTTTTAAGGAATGTAACCTCAGTAGACAAACACTTGAGTTTGTGAGAGATAAGGACCACCACTCTTAAAATCATAGTAATATTTAAGATCTTTGTTAATGTCCTTGCTCACAAACAAAAGCGTGCTGGAAGTTAATGGAATGAAAGAAGAAATCTGTATTTTAATTGCTGTCATGGAGTTCATCCTCCTGTAGAAGTGTGTAATTGTGTGAGAGCGAAATGCTGTGTCTCTCTATCAACCTCCTTTCAACAGAGACCAGCAACACAAGCTTTCTGAAACTCAGAGCAGCTTGAGGTTTGTTTGCATTTTGAGAAACAGATCAAGTTTTTATTTGAAGGGGAAAAACTGATGCAATCAATGATACCAACAAGACAAACACATTTGCCAGCGTGGCAACACACAAATAAAATTTTCTAATATCAGCGTTACCACAAATGTCAACCATTACCATTAATTTCCATTTGTTTGTGATCACTGAATATAGATTTAATTTTTTGTCTTTCAGTAATTTTTATTGATCCTTATTAATTTCAATGACAGTTTCCAAATTTTATTTACATAAATAGCTAGACTAATATTATTCATGATTAAGTAGTACATTTTAAATAGAAACTTTTTTTTTACCATTAGTTACATGAGGCAAAATAAGTTAGGATAAATTTAAATTCACAGCATTTAAACATTCTGCTTCACATTTTTGAAGGTTTCTATTGGATTGTTTAGGGTAAACATCATATGCATTAAGAACTACGTCCTGGCTTACTGGTGCAACAGAACATTGTATAGATTTATTTACAAATTAGCTAGTAGTTACTAAGCCTGTAGTGTAAACTTAACATTCTTATTGAAGAACCTATGAATTGGTGGTGCAAACCTACTCTGGAGCAGGGTTTGAGACTTCAGACATTTGTTGTCGTATCTATCTTCTTTTTCAGTCATTAAATATTTTAAATCATTTTTATATATACAAAAAAATCAACCTTTTCTAACTACTCCTACACCATTGCTCTAATTTTCATGGAAATGAACTAATAAATCTTCAGACCATGGCGACAAAAGTTTATGCAAATGCGACTAGTTGAGTAGTCGAACTTGTTATTGAATTAGACAAAGAGCACGGCTAAATGACTGTGAGGCTGCAGATTCACAATGCTTTAGGTTTTCCAAACCAAATTTAGCGCATGTTAGGGTATATGAGCTTTGCCAGTATGTCACCTATTGGTCAATAAATTCAAACAATTACATTTTTTAATAGTTAACACTTTTAAACAACACCAGATGTACTTGATGTATGATGTAAGCTGCATTTGTTCTTATAGTGAATTCCTCTGACATTTTTTAACTTCTTGTTTTTGACTTTTAATTTGTTACCAGTGTTAAGTAGTGCCCTATCCTCATAGTTAATACACAGATTGGGAGGTCAGCTGAGAAGCCAGAATTAGACTCTTTCGTGAATACACATATGGCCTTTAAGAGTAGGAATAAAAACTAAAACTCATCGATCTGCCATAGAAGACATGTGTTAACCCCCTGAATGTGTATAGGTACATTTTACGATGGATTTATGCCATTCCATGGAGCTTCAAAATAATGGCCCCTATCCACCAGCATTACCAAGCTTGGAAGAACAAGGATAAAACAAACAAACAAAAAACTCTCTGAATGAAGTTTTGTCTGCTCACATTTGCCTAAACATGTCGCCCACGTTCTACGTCACGAACAACTTGCCTTGCCCACAAACAGTACAATTTCCATGTGGATTAGACCATGTCACGAAGACGGTTATGGCAATGGGTGTTTCTTTTTCCGTCACACGCTGTAGCGGTACCAATCATAAAAGACTGCGCCATCTGACCAATCACAGCAGTGAGGGCTCACGGAAAGAAGGGGATCAGACAGACTTCTTCAAACTCTTTCATACGAGTGGTTTACGAATCATTTGGAAATTGGGTAGTGTTTCTTGACCTTGCATACATGTAAACCTGTTTTAAGAGAGTCATAAAGCAATATTAGCAACCTTTAAAATGGCATAATATGAGCACTTTAATTTGAAAAAGACACGCTGTGATAAATAAATAACTCAAGACGACGCGCTCGGAGGAATAAGCTTTTGGATTACCTCAGACAAGAAGAATGCAGACTCAGAGCTACGGAGTGATCATTATAATGATGAGTTTGAGTTTTTATTCCTACTCTTAAAGGCCATATGCGTATTCGCGAAAGAGTCTAATTCTGGCTTCTCAGCTGACCTCCCAATCTGTGTATTAACTATGAGGATAGGGCACTACTTAACACTGGTAACAAATTAAAAGTCAAAAACAAGAAGTTAAAAAATGTCAGAGTAATGAGTAATTTCTTTTTTAGTTAGCTTGGTATTGTGGCATACACCATTTCAGTTGTTGTTTTTTTGCACTATTCTTAGACTTTTATATTTTAAAATGTAAATATAATGTATAATTTATGTATAATTTGTGATCACAGCTATATTTTCTGTCATAGTGACAGCAGTAATGCTTTGTAACTCAGTAACTTTGAATGTTCCTAATAAACTGTTTAACTGAACTCGCAAGTGAATCTCAAGTTTTTTTTTTCCAACTTCTACTCGTCACTTTTTTGATAGACCACTTGTATTTTTACTCAAGTCTGGGTCTCTAGTACTTTATACATCTCTGCTGATAAGCAACTAATGGGTGTAACTGTAAAAATAAAGTGTTACCTTCTGATGTTCCCTGTCAGGCTTGCTTAGCTCCTTATTTGCAAATAATTGCTGCTTGCAGCTTTAATTAATTAATTATTTATTTAGCATTTATTATTATTATACCATTGCTTTTGTTGTTTAGTGCCATTTCTAAGAACTTATTAGAAACATCTGGTGTAGTTGAAGTCATTTTTTACAGATAATTCTGAAATAAATCAAACTCTATGGGAAACGACAATTGCATTCTATTAATGGTGAAATTTAATTATCATTGAAGCTCAAGAAGCAAATTCACACATAAAGGAAACGTAATATAGAAATGGTCCATTTTCTGATATTTCCATCTTCTCCATGATGGTAGGAACCCTGGTAACCATAATTAACTTTGCTGTTTCAGCAAAAAAAAATAAAATAAAAAAATAAGGGAGAGCAATTTTCACCACAGAAGCTCATAGGAATCTTTGTTTATTTTTCATACGAGTGCTTGAGTGTCCATGAAGTGTCATTTTGAGTTTGTGGCTGGGCAGTGTGTGAGTGATTTGTTTGGATGAGGTCACTCTCTTCTCTCTGGAGTCTGTCAAAGCCAACAGCTCCTCTCCAAATATCTGCAGTGTTTGAGCACAGATGAAGTCATCAGAACACTGATGACTCAACCACAGGCTGGGCAAGGGGCGCATAATATAAACACGCGCATATTCCCAGTATGCAGAGGATACCTATATATTTGCACAGTTTGCTTATTTTTATTTCCACAATAAGAAAGACTTTTCAGGACCTCGGAGAGTGACCACAACAGTCAATGCGCATGCATGGTCATGACAAGAATGAGTATAAATAAATACAAGATCATATTTTCTAAACAGTTTGAGGTCTTGGTTAAAGTCTTTATTTTATTCACTGGGAACTGATTGGCCTCTATACGACAAAAAATTGTGTTGAAAAATAAGCATGCATGGTAACATCAGTTGAAATGGAAGGATGTTTCTTCTTTTTTTTTTTATTTTAGTCAAAGCTAATTGTTATTAAAGGTTATGTGGAAAGTTTTCTTTGGAATAATGGCCTGATGAATCATTCATGATAAAATCAGGGACATATAAAGACTTCAGGGAGAACTTATAAAGAAAGTAAAGAGTAAATTTTGGTTTCATGTCGACTTTGTACAGTGCAAATGAAATAATCACATCTTGACATGATTATGCAAATCTCTGCCTTGCAAATGATAAAAAAAAAACATTATTTGTTAATAGACACAAATTGTTGAAAACATGGATAACGACAGGGATTAATCCTGATTGAGAAATCAGTCATTCTCAGGGTCTCGCCCATCATAAATGAATTGAATGATCAATGACACGCTGACTTTCACACAGTCAGTGCTAGTGTGATGAATGTAAACATCCCTGCTGTGTTATTTTCATCCAGACTGATGATTTATTTTTTGTCCTTGCTGATGTTGGACAGTCCCCCTAATCAACAAATACATGCAGATGAGAGGATCAGGACAGGGTTAGAACTCAATTAAACAGCCTGCTTTTGCTATGTTATCTTTAAGGCATGTTTATCTTTATGTGCATGACCCCAGTAATAATTGGATACATCTAATATTAATACCCAATATCACAATAAAATGAAAAGAGAGAGGAAATCAACAGTCATGCTGTGCTCCTCATTCCGAATGGCTGTAGCCAACCATTCAATGACCCAGAAGGCCACGCTGCACAGGAAACACAGTTCATGCCCTCCTATCACACAGACTATCTAATATTAAAGAGAACGTTCGATCTGCCACACACAGGCACATCACATATTGAGCTGACACACAGATTCTGACAGCACCAGAATTTAAAATAAATAAAATTATAAAAAAAATCCCAGCTTGTTACTTCTAGAGTCACATAGAAAGTCAAAAATAGTTTCATATATGATCTCATATGACTCTTTGATATTATTTGTAGAGCTGAAATGGTGCGCTACCAAATAATAATAAATAATATTATTAAAACACATGACAAAAAATAGACATGGGTTATTTATAAAAACAACATTAATAAACTAAATCTGAAAATAATACACTAAGCGCCAGTTTTATTAAAAGACCATCTTTTCTTATTTTTTCGCTAGACCTTACTGAATATGCATTTGTTGGATTTTCCCTTTCAGATGTAGCAAAATGAATCACTCAACACAGTTTTACTAATGTTTGTGTCTGTCAAATTGGTATTATTTATTGCCCCAAAAAAACATCTTAAACTTATTTGCGCTTGTAATGGAGGAGGCACCGCAGAAAAACGGAGAGCACGTGGTAGAAGGGAGAGGATTTTTCCACACATATTCATTTACTTGGCATGCCAGAAGATTACATTATCTGAACATATCGTTTGCCAAGCCATGTTATTTTTAATTTAAGGAAACAAAAAAAACAACAATTAGGAGTCACACACAACCAGGTTTGTCAAACCTTCATTCTTTATTAGCGGCAACACTAATTTACGCTACGCTTGGTATATTTTGCCATGATTGATATGTAAATGAGATGTTGTGTCTGTGTACTTTATTTTGTTTAGTTATTCACCTGTAGAAATGTACACACACATTGGTGCTGTTTTGGAATTGTGCTCTCGGACTAATTCGCCCTGTTTAATAAAATTTGACTTAAATTGTATATTCAATCATTAATTAACTTTTATTTTGCATTAACAACTTACATTAATAACTTTGTATTTTATTTAATGCAAACATATAGCTACTTAAAAATGGTTAAGCAATTTAGCATCACATTTAAAGGGGTCATATGATGCAAGTCTTCCTTTCTCTGTGGAGTGTTACAAGCTGTTAGTGCATAGATAAGATCCTAAAGTTGCAGAGACTAAAGTCTCAAAACCAAAGAGATATTGTTTATGAAAGTTATAGCTTGTCCACATCCCCCTAAACCGGCTCATTTAAACACTTTTCGTCACCGCTCCAAATGCAGAGCTATTATTCTCACTGTAGTGTTGCTGCTGGCGCCATGTTCTGGAGATGCTGTGCGTCATTGTAAAAGTGAAACTGCTCTGTTGGAAGCACAAATGTTTGTGCTTCCGACAAAGGATACAACTAGAAATCAAATTATTTACAACACTGTTCCAGAAAAGTTCAACTCAAATACGAGAGTGTGTTCAACGTATTTATGGAAAATTGATTCCTAAATCCCGCAGAAAAGCCTATGCTGGCTGTGCATAGAGGCTATAAAGTGAGACGATTCTAACTCTGCAAGGACAGAATGGCACTTCTGACTCATGCTACAGTTTGTTATTAAAATAACCTGCAACTTACTATTCAAACAAGTTTTGAGCAGTGAAGGGTAGTGCTTGTTGTTTGTCGTTTCTCTGATCACAAATGCAAACATGGTGGTACGTTTACAAGGCGCAATGCAACATTATGTGTAAAAAGAGAATAATAAGTCATTATAATCATTAATTATGTTCCGCTGGATGCAACAAATGCCTCATTTGTAATGACTTTTATAGTTTTTGTGTCATAGCGCCGGGACACAGCATCACATTATGGTAAGGGACATAACATTTCCGTCAAATGTTTGTGGTATTCGGCCAATCACAACGCACTGGATAGCTGGCTTTTTTAGAAAGATGAGCTGTTTAAAAATCGACCCGTATCAGGAAGGTGGGGCTTAGATGAGAGACAACAATGTACAGTATGTGGAAAAGAATGTGTTTTTTGAAACTTAAACTGCAGAAACACATTGCATTACACCAAATACACAAAACAATGCTCTTTTTAGCAACATCAAATTTCTCTCTTAAAATCAGATCCAGTTTCCCACTATTCTCCACATTCAATTGAGCAAGACTGCAAAGTATTATTAATTGCATATACTGCATTTAAAATACACAGTTCAGGTATGTGCTAGCCTCAGATCAGCATTTGCATGCACTTACCAAGCGTTTTAGAACACGGAGTAGCAGTTTCTGTTGTCTGGGTTCTGTGTGTGTCTGCAGTGCCTGTGCCAGGCTAAGCAGCTCCTCCGGCTGCAGGCGGTCCGCACCTTCTCCTCCATACAGCTGAGCCAGCAGAGACACACAGTGGCTGGCCTCCTCATACACCTCACTGTCATTACACGCCAGCTATGGGAGAACAGCACATAGATCTGAACATTTACACAGGAACAACTAAAATAAAACAAATACACACAAGTATAAAACAATACATACAAAGTATACAAAACAAATAATTATCCAGAGCAGATTTAGCAAGAAAATTTTAGTCAATCTTAGCAAAACTGTCAATACTCCTGCATCTATATAACAGAAAGAACAGGCTGAATTATTAAACAGCTGAGCTGCAGCCAAACTCTCCCTTCATGCAGATATTTTTAGGACTTTTATATTGCTCTTCTATTGCTTTTGGGAAATATAAAACTACATCCTTCATAAGTCTCAGCACTACAAATCTGTCTATGTACGGTCAATAGCAGTGGTCTGGAGAATCTATATTATATATTTATTTCAAAACATCTCATTAGGTGCCATATATTTTTCTCAGATTTTACACAGAGATAAGGTGTTATTTTGTCAAAATAACCTTGTAAGGGTCTTTATGGGGAAGGCCTAATGGATTAACCTAGCTTTTTTATTTTTTTTAGCATTTAAATTTGCATTTGACAGAGACTTTTATGCAAAGTCACATATTATCAGTTTATCAGCTTGGCCTGGGAATCAAACTCAGGAACCAAGAGCTTGATGTACTATGTAGACGTAAGGTTCGAAGATACAAAGTCCTCTTAGAACATGTAAAGGACAACTCAGCTGTAAGATTGTTCTGATATGTATCATGATGGCGTTGACATTTTAAACAACAAGGTTCAGGTTACTTGCATATAGAAGTTCTGAAGGTACAGCGGTAAAGTAATCCTAAATTCGGCATTTCCAAAAACAAGAAGTCTGACCACACTGAAAATGGTGTGTGATGCCACAAATACAAACATTTTTAAACTTGAAGGGATAGTTTATCCAAACAACAAACCTTTGTCATTATCTATTTACCCCCATGTTGTGTCAAACCTGTATGACTTTTCTATGTGGAACTGAAAAGGTTTTAAGCAGAATTCACAGTCTCAGTCATCATTTTTTTTTACTGTGTACTGTTTTCTATACAGTGACAGTAAATTTTGACATTGAGGTTGTCATTCTGTCTAACATCTCCTTTTGTGTCCCAGAGAAGAAAGGAAGTCATACAGCTTTGAATCAAATTCTGATGGGTAGAAGATGAACAATGACAGTATGTTTTTTTGAACATTGAACTACCCCTTTGTAAATCCTGTATTGTATACCTATATTTTTAACCAGTAACCAGTCTACCGTGGGCAGAACATTAAGCATTACAACACACAAACTAAAACCACAATGTTGCTGTCTATGATAATTCTTGTTGGTTAGGACTAGTGGTTGACCGATATGGATTTTTTCGATTTGTAATGCTGACACCTCAGAGAGCAAGGCGGCTAATATAAAGCTGCCTACAGGATACCACACTGAATAATACATGCATAGAAACTGACCCTTCGCAAAGATCCTTTAGGGATATAAAAATAAATAAATAAATCTACTAAGAAGTAAATACCATTTTGTGGCTCATTAATGTATTGTGACAAATCACTGTAGTGCCTTAGTTTTAACGTGAACCAATCATCTCTTTCTTTTTACTAGTTATAGCACGAAGTAAACATGAACATGAACATCAGAAGGTATCTTGTTTTATAAAACAAAACGTTTCGACATTTTAATCTACTCTCCTGTCTGGTTTGTCTGTCAGACATAAAAGGCGGAGTCAGCGTTATGATTGGTCAGATCGCCTGTCAATCAAATATTCAGTGTACTTATAGTTACAAATTAAAGACGGAAAAGTAAAAGATAGAGGGGTTCTCAGTCAAAATAATACTCCTGCTGGACTAATAGGCCAAACAGAGAAATCTATCAGCCACAAATACGCACCTATAGGTGTAACGCAGTGGTTTTGACACAAAGCCCCCCCTTTATAGGTTTTAATAGGCTCTGTGGTGTTTTTGATGGAATAATGATGATGCTTCTTGTTTGCAAACTTTTTAACTAACAGAAACTGCCAGTGTTAACAACTTGAATTTAACAAACTACTATTCATTTTGGTATTCCAGATCAGAAATGTTGACTGTATGATATTCAATAGAAGGCAATCCTATGGCCTCCTTGGAGGTTTGCTGAGGCCCCCCAGTGGGGGTAAGGCCTTAGTTTGAAAAGAAGACTTAAATCAATATAATTACTGACTGCTTATTCACATGACAATATGTAATAATACACATTATGCATTTTGTCAGCAGAATTAACGTTTTTGTTTGTTTTGTATCGGTTAGTATAGTTACAACTAACTATAGGACCACATTTGTATTTAAAAAAAAGTCCTTCAAAAGCAAACACACCTTTTTCAATAAGTATTTTAACTGGAATTGCAATAAGGTGAACCCCGCTCAAGAAACTCCCATATTGGCAGTGATTAGGGATGTCAACGATTAATCGATGATTGATTAATTGTCGATAAGAGATGCAATCGATTAAAGCATAAATCATGGTCGATTAATCAGTTCCATTCTTGGGTACGGCTCATGCGCAAAACACGTGCCAAAGGCTGTTAGTGACCATGAAGGGGCTGAATCTTTCACGAAAATAATTTACTCATTTACAAATTACGCTTTTAATATGATGCACACTTTAAACATACATTAAAACAGATACAACACTAAGTTATTTTGCATTGAAATGTAGTAATAAGTCATTTTATTATTATGTTTGTTGCACTTCACTTTGACAGGGCTGCCGACGCAAACAGCACAGATGTATTCGTTCTTAAAACTTGTTCATTTGTTCCTACGACATATTAATTTGTGGCTACTGATCATGTTTCATTAACTTTTCCCGAGAAAACCCATGATTTAACTTAAATGCGGGAACAATTTAAGTGATAATAACAAATGATTAATCTTTAATTCCCCTGCGTTCACCACATTATGTGAAACAATGATTAAAAAAATGAACAACAATGAAATAAACCTGCAAATCTAGAAAGTGCAGCAGCGAGGATTTGGAGAAAAAAAATCTAAAGAACATTTCATTCAGGTGAGGAAGCTGGCATTTGGAGAGGTATTTGCAATAGAGGCATTTTACAGTAATAAGGTTAACGATAAATCAATTAATTGATCGTTAATTTAAATGGCGATCTATTGTGGTAATGATTGAAAATTGACATCACTAGCAGTGATGTAATCGCAAAGGAGAGCTGAAGTGTCAAAACAGGAAGAGTTATGGTCTCATACTCAGAGATTGTGGAGAATTCAGTTACAGGCTTAACACGTCCATCAGGGGAGCAGCATGGAGTGTGAGTCCTCAACCCAGACCACAACAATCCCCGCTCAGCCTAAGTCTGAGATAAAGACAAAAAGCGACACACAAGGGCCGTGGGGATTTTCTCTGCCGCTCATTTCGACCCTCAAAGCCCTGTGTGGCCGGCTCAGGGATTCCAGCCTCTTTTCGGCACTGATCTGTTACTGCCCTCTGCCATAAAGGCATAATCCCAAGAGACTCTGGGGCAAGGGCCAGCCGCGCCTAATCCCGCCCCTCTTTGTGATGTCGCCGGCCACTCCAGAATGGAGTGTGGGGCTTTAGGAGGCCACACAAAACCCCTAAAGAGCGCCGCCCCTTCCCCGGCCCAAAGAGAGGCTGACCGGAGAGAGATCCTCGGTGCTGAAAGGCCTTTGGTGTGCGTCCACAGGCTCCGGTATTGTTCACATGCCAACGCGGAGTCAGAGCAGAACAAGAGTTAACACCTGCTTAGACGGCCTCCCAAATCCACCCTGTTTACTTAGCAGGGCTTGTAGATGCATCGGGGAAATCAGGCTGAGGAGTCTAATGGGACCGTGGGCTGAAAAGCACACAGGAATCAGGGAGATTAGGGAGTGTTAATGCCACTGTGGCCTGTGAAAGGATGATTGGAAGAGAGAAAGAAAGAATGAGAAGAGGAGGAGAACTGAAGCCTATGGGGACGTGTAACGCGCAGGCCTCTCATGACCTCCGCATGTACTCGGGCACAAAACTGGGCCTGTGTACTTGAGGAGATCGATATTTCCCACCGCCTCATGTGCCACTGCCTTTGGAACAAACAACACTGCAAATTACATTTTTCAAACCATGTGTTGCTTCAAACTGTGAACTCAGCCGCCGCGTAAACAGACTGCAGGGAAGATCATGTGTGATTGTTTGCGGGCAAACTCAGAATATTTACCACCAGAAATGAAAAGCGTGTGGAGTAAACGCATGAAAAGACTTTTATATTTGTTGGCATTTTTCCCTTTCAGATTAACTATTTACAATGCTCCCTAGCACACAAAGACAATCTGTTCACCTGATCCTTGGGCACCATTCGCCCTTGACAACATACTCGCATACTGTCCCATCCTGGTGACTTGCTTCCACATATATGCATATACATTTGCACACATACACAAGTCAACCAATTCTGTGTGTCCCACTTCTATGGCTGTGGCTTTGTAAGTATTTTTTTTATAAATATAAAGCTTTATTTTAAAAAGCTGTGCCCTATCTTGATATAAAACCCAAGGTAAATGGAGAGTGAAGTCATTTATTTAAGTAACCTTTGGGAGTCATTTTAACCAAACACTATGTATCACTTGTGCAGAAGTTTATATTTTTTAGCCTAGATATAATTACTGATAAAACAACATTTTTAACAACATAATCACAGGAAGTATAAGAGCAATATTCATCAATTTAAATCATTCATTGTCATGTTGTATTTTAGTCTTCTGCCTTGAACACTTTTTTTTCCTATGTTGAATGTGTACAGAAAAAAAGTGCTTTAGGAATAAAAAAGTCTTATTGATAGCATTGTAAATGTAGAATAAATATTTAATAGACTAAATGCATAGGCCAGTGGATGTGTACAATGTTGAGAATAACATGTTCTCCTGAATGACGAAATTCTGTGGAAATCTTTCTGCACAGTTCTGCAGGCTGGTAGTTGACATTAAATTTCAAGCAGTGACAGCAGTGTCCTGCTATGTGACATGTACTTCATTTGAAACTATTACATTTTTTTGAAAAATTCTTTTAATACTTGCAAAAAAGAAAAGAAAATCATTGGTCACGACATAATATTATTTAAATGAGCTGCGTTAAAGCTAAAATCTGTTACTCTGTAACGCACCACCTTAAATGTATATTTTATATATGCATATAAAATTCCTTGTAAAATCTCGATCCGCAAAACAGTGGGACACTGATGATTCAATTGCCATCAGTTATGATGTTGTTCATTAAAATCGCAGCTGGCATTTATTAACCAACGCTGCAGTATGATAAGATGACTGAAATCCTGCTGGCATCATCCATTTTGTTTATTATACATCTTCACTGTTAAAAAGTGAGGGATCATAATGAAAAATGCACTCAGCTGCATCTGACAACTTGATAGAGAAGAAATGTTGAGATGTCCGGTAAGCAATATAGCGAGCTGCCACTGTGTGCTGTTTTTTCCTATCCACTATGTAATTTATAGAGAATGAAACAGTGTATTGTGGGCAGTGTATTTACTGAACTAGGGAGTAGATGAAAATATACTGACCGTTTTTCATCTTCCAAATGTACAAGATACAAGAAGACATATTTTCCCAAACAGGTCCACCAGAAACCACTGGTCAAACAACAAAGCGCTTGTTGTGCTAATGTTGGTTTTGGGCTCAAACAGAGCTTCCATAGAGTCTCACTTATTCGTAAAAAAAGTGTTTCACATCCAAATAGCATGTACTGTATATATTAACTGCATAGGCTTTCTTCGAATGCATCTCTAGTGCAATTGAATAGAAGTCACCCCTGATTAGTGCCAAATGTTGATTAAATCTGGTGAACAAATTACAAACGTGTATTGTATTGCTAACTAATTACATATTTTTTCATTTGCTGAAACGCAAATAATAAAAACACAATTGCATTTATATCTTAAATCCATTCTAAATCCATGTTCAGAATATCCTGGGTGAATTTATGTCTGGCTTTTATGTGGTCAGTTGTGATGTCACATCTCATAAAACACTTTAAGAATGGTGTCTTGACTGATTTGCAGGATAATGATAAAATACACATTTTATATAATGCACAAAAAATACAGGGTTTAAAAATGGTTTTCACTGCAAAATTGTATGTTAGTTTTAGTGCGTAACAATGCGTCTGTCAGTTTTTCCTGGCAGAGTGGGCAGAATCAGCTTGGATTCTGCCTTGAGGGTCATGTGGGCACAGCTTGCCACTCAAACACACACACACACACACACACAACCTGGATGCATGTCTGAGGGTTACCGAGTTGAGTGGAGTGTGCTGGTGGGGAGCCGGTCTCTGGTCTTTCTGCCATCTGTGAGAATTTTATGCCACAATGCATCACTATGCCAACCACTTTCATTTTGCTTGCTCTCTCTATCTTCAATAGATGGGATTGTCAGTGTAGTCTCATCTAGATGTGTCAGCTGAAAGCCACTATCAGACATGAGTCTAGGCATATATACAGTGTGCAATATATGAAACTACAACAATGGAATACGAAATGCAACAAAGCCTTCCACACAACCTAATACTGAACTGCATTTCTGTTTATTGCATCTCCCACAAACACCCAGACTGTCTTTTCAAAGGCAGTTTTCATCTACGGCTGGCTGTCCTAATACACTTTTACAAGTGAAAGATACAAAACCTTGGCAAACACACAGAATTCACTGGCAATGAAATTCAATCTATCTATCTGTCAATTTGCGGCTTCCATGAAACGAATGAGGTAAATCTCTCTTTTCAATTATGAATGTCTCACTCGTCTGAATTGATTATTTTTGAAACGGATGCTCCATTATTCATTATGGGTATTGGTTAATGACACATGAAAACGAGATAGAGAGCAGAGGGTGTGTAAAAACGGTACTTATGCACTTACTATAGTCTAATAATGGATTTCACTTCACAGATTTTTTTCAAATTATATATAATGAAGGCAATTATATATCACTGGACATAGTGGAATCAATGTAATGCAAATTGCTATTAAAACTACATTATTACTTGGGTAGGATGGTCATCGCTAATTCAATCTGTGTCATCAGGCATGATTTAATATCTTTATTTCTTTACTATAGAGCACTGTGATGTCTAAATATGATCAGCACTCTAAAAATAAAAGTTCCAATTAAAGCCAAGAAGGGTTTTCCAGTCTGACATTGTGTCAACCCTGGGACCTTTGAGACTATGCATAGACCAGTCTGCTTTAAGTGTAAGACTGGAGCTCAGCAACATGTAATGGGAGAATAATGTATCCCACTGACTTCTGAAATGTAACAAATGATGTCTATCTAAAATGCAACTGATATTGTAGTGCTGTTCTGTAGAGACACAGTTCAGTAACTCACAGGGCTAACAAATTCTATAACATAATGGACTTCCGAAAAGTACTGACAGTAAAAAAAATTCTTTTGCAAAAATTGTATGCAGTGTTTACAAAACCAATCAACTACTTGTTAATGTTAAGAAATTACATAAAAGGCATTTTTTCTTGACTCAAGATCTTGTAGCAATATCTTGCCATAACAAAAACGGCAAATCAGAGCCTACGTATTACAAACTTAAATTCAAAACACATTTTGGAAATAAGCCACATTCCAAAATTGTGCAACCTGCATTCTGTCTACTTCATTATTTCCATAAAATGGATTTCTTTTTTAGCCAAGCCCAAATAATAAGCCAAAGATGTTTAATAAGTCCTGTTCTTACATAGCAACGCATAACAAAACATGACGGATCTGTCAACAGCTATTTATTAGTTTTCAATTGTAACATAACTTTGGTCAAAAATAGGGCTTACCAAATGTGCAAGATAATATTGTATACAGTCTGTTTTGTATGCACACAAAACTATAATTTTAACACAGTCTCACTCTAACTCGTCACATTTTTACACTCTGTCAAGACCCTTTTGTGTCACTTTTTGAAGATCAAAGTACCCTTGTTTAGTCACTTTTCGATGTGAAGTGTCACATCGGCAGCAGATACCGTCATATTGTTTTTAAAAATATGAATATTCCAAGCCTTTTTAGGCATTTAAAAAAATGCAGCTGCAAGAACCCCTACGTCAATGTTGGTTGCGAAATGCCATTGACTCTTGTGTGTCTCGTGAACGATTACGTCATGCTGTTGTGAAATTCTATTGGCTTTTGTGTATCCCGTGACCAATTACGTCATGCTACGGGACGGGAGTATGTTTTCTCAATGAGACGTGAGCGTGTTAATGGAGCAGGATCATTTTTAGTGATTCAATTTACTAAAATGACTATACTATAAAGACTTTCTATGGCTTCAGAAGACTTGGAATGTGACACGACTTGTTTGTAATTTATTTATCCTGCTTGTTTATGATTAGTTTGTGCAATAAATACCTGTTACTGCATTTGCCTGTGTGTGTGCTGATATTGATTAGAGGTGGGTAGGTTCAGGGTAGGGGTGGGGTTTGGTGCTCCAATAAAATTACATAATAAAAATAATAAATTTATATATGCATGCAAACCATTACATTAATACAAAACAACTATAAGCAATGGTGGACCCTTCACATCAAAAAGTGACTAAAAAGGGGCACCTTGAGCTTCAAAAAGCAACCCATAAGGGTCTTGACCAAGCGTCAAAATGTGACGAGTGAGACGGTGTTGATAATTTAGGTGATTTTTGCATTATTGCATAAACAAACCCATCACAACCCAATGAGCAAAGATGATAATTAAAAGGATAAGTTAAGCAGATGTAAGTTCCACTGGTAAAATGTAGTAAAGTTCAAGTAAATTGTTCTGGTCTACCTCCGTACGTGGTTTGTTGGAAATGTGTGACACTGTACTAACTGGTATAATACAAAAAAAAGCTCAGTGTTTGTTGGTACTGTGTATTCGGTTTTCTCCAAGCGATTGTGGCAATGTATAATTACATTGTTCTGCCGTTATCACTGAAGTTTGGCACTAAAAGGTTAACGCTCTATTAAATGAGAATTTTGAGCCTTTGCGCTCTTTTGTAGAGTGTCGTAACTTTTGTTACAAGAGACTTGTACCCCAACCCTCCACATCGCAAGTGTAATGCTGTACCATATGCACTACTGGCCATATAAATCTAGATTTAGTCGTGTAATGCAAACATCAAAATCCACATGTAAAAGTGTGTTGAGGACGTAATATAGTATTATGCAAGGAAATTGACTTTATTAATCAATTATTTGTGATTATTTGGAAACTGGAGTGAAAAATTGTATATGCACTGTTAAGTGTTTTTGCAGTTTTGCAGATAGTTTAGGTAGAGTCACGTATTTCCAATAAATTGGTTGGCTTTCAGTGAACTGATCACAAAGTGTTTTAGACTCGAAACATCTTAGGGCCTATGAGTTATTTACAAGAGAAATCATTGCTGAAGTCAAAGTTTTGATTTTTGAAAGTGAATATGCTCTGGTGATGGATGGATGATGATTCCAATCAATATTTCAGTTCAGCATCTCCAGATTGTTCTGTGAACTTAAGGTGAAGGTAGCTTGCAGGTCAGGGAAATGGAGAAAACATTTTTGGTTCCTACTTTTCATAAATGTTTAACGCTATAGATTTATAATGTCCCATAGTGAAGGACAAGAACACTGAGAACCAGATTTATTTGACACACTTAAAGTTAGGGATTTTAAAAACAACTTATTTTCAAAACAAAATTGGTAGACTGTCTGAATGACTAGTCTGTCTAAAGCAAGCCTTGCATGGCAACGTTCACACAGCAGCAGAATACTATATTTTATTTACAAGTGTGAATCTACATTTAATTCTTTAATTATATTTGGTACTCAGTGGCCATGTGGCAACATACAATTTTGCTTCATTTCATGTAGTTACTCATTAATACTACTTTTCATGACATTTTTTTTTATCCCTTCAGAAGGCCAATAAAAGTGCATACGTGACTGGACTGTAACTGTAGATGGATGTCCATGTATGTACTAAATAAATACTACACATAATATTATACATTATAAATAAATGAACAGTTTGAACTAGTCAGGATGAGTTTTGTTTTTAAGAACAATATTAAAAGACGAATTATAGGTCTAACGATTTGCTTAACTTGAGCTTGAAGGAATTCCAAATGGTTAAAAACTTGACCCTGGACCACAAAACTAATAAAATAAGTGTAAATATAAAAAAACAAAAAAAAAACAAAACGAGATTTATAAATTATCTGAAAGCTGAATGAACATATTTTCCATGAATGTATGGTTTGTTAAGACAGGATAAGACTTAGGTACAACTAATTGAAAACTGTAATCGGAGGGCGCAAAAAAAAAAAAAAAAAAAAAGTTGTTAGCAATGCATATTACTAATCAAGAATTAAGTTTTGATATATTCATGATAGGAAATTTACTAAATTTCTTCATAGAAAATGATCTTTATTTTATACTTATGACTGGTTTTGTATGACTAAAGTTATACTAAAATAAAATCTTGTTGACCTCAGTATCTGACTAGTCAGTTGCTGGAAGACTAGTAGACCACCCTGGCCCACTCGTAATTTTTATAAACTGTTTTGGCTAAAAATAAACCAGTTGGAGGATTAGTATGGACTGTAGCACACACAACAGACTGACCAACTGAATAAGGAGGTTGTTTAGGTCTGTCAGCGGCTTGTTGATGAGCAGTAGTTCCTCTGCAGCCTCAGTGTCTTCGTTACTGTCTGATCTCTACAAAAAAGAAAAAGAGAGCATTATTAGATTGAGAAGAAAAAAACAAAAGGGGGAAAAAGCAGGAGAAGCGAACGGAAGAAAATGAGGACAGTCAGCCATTGGGGGGATGCTTAGTGAAAAGAACTCTAGGCCCAACGCAGCAGAGGATTGAGCGTCTGAGAGATTCCTGCTCATGTAATCATCACAGGAAGTACAGTAGCTTGAAGCTGGTGCTATTTTTAACAGAGACGCTCCTCAGAGGTGCTGGGGTCTCTGCACACTGCCCAGCTCTGCTGGAACAATGCGTACAGCTCGCTGTCTACCAACAGTCACAACATCTTACTCTTTAGTAACAGCTGTCAGTGAGAAAGACAACCAAAAATAGACAACAACAGCAAAAATGCATAAGAAATGCAAACTTTGTTACCCATCAGCAAGAGCAGCCGTGCTGCGAGTCTGGTTCAAAAGTTCACGCCGCTGTCTCCAGCTGTCTTATTCTGGCTAATATTTCAGTGAATGTGAGTGTCTGGGATCCTCATGCAGATTGACAGAGCGGGGCAATGAGATTACAGCAAGCCTTCGCTTAATAGGACTGCAGCTTTTCACAATTAAACTCCCTTCACTCATTTCAAATATTAATGATGGAGCTCGGGCTGACATCGTGGGAGAAACTGTGAACGCGAGAGGGAAGGACAGTCAGCGCAGTGGGAAAAGTACTTCTGACTGTCTCGCTCATCATTATCACCCAAATGAATTTGGGTTGCGCGGACACTTTTTAATAAGCTTTGCATTTCTCTCTTTGTCGCCGTCTTTTTTTTTCCTCTCGGAGAACTGAATTCCATTACAAGCTTCTTTTTTGCAATGTCCGTGCATAAATATGTATGGAAGGACGCTGAGTGAAAAACAAAGGCCTTGGGTGGATAATGAGGGTTGAGGAGAAACTGACAGGGGAGTGACTTCCTGTGCCACATATCTGACTTTAAAGCACTATTTACCATGGGTCTGCTGAAGCACACCGGTAAAAATATAACTGAGAACTATTAGACGTCAAAGTGCTGGAATTGGAACACGAACGCTCCCACTCGCATTTACGCGAGCACTCAGTAACTCTGAGAAAGATGTCCGCGGTGAGTAATTATGGGTAAAAGGTGTGGTGGATCTACTCGGAGTGAGTGGCTGGATGTGTGCTGCTGGTATCTGCATAGCAGTTTTCATTGCATAACAATCTAATCATCAGTGAGGAGAGGATCCAGACATGAACCCCCTAAAAGCATGCCTACGGCGACAGTAGCAGGCAAGCGCTCCCTGAGGACGGGGGGGCCGGGGGGTGCAGGAAAGGAGGAAAGAGAGAGAGAAACGAGGAGAACAGCTCAAGAAATGAGGGCGACGGAGTGAGAAATGTATACAAACAGGATGGGACAGCGAGGGTGAGAGCGGGGAAATTAAATATAAATGTATAACTACTGGAAAGAGAAAAATAGGAAGAGATGATTAACAGCAGACTGTCTTGAGAATCGACCAAGAAAAAAACTGAAAACATATTTTACTATTTATTCTAATTTGTATTTTTATTTTATTGATTTTCTTGATTGATTAATTCATTTGCTGAAAAATTTGTATCACAGTCTAGCATTGGACATAATGGCCATATAAACGATGACGGTAATTTTTTTTTTTTATTGAAGATGTAAAGATCTTTATTTCTGGATGGGTCTGAAATTGGATAGAAGCAGAAAATATATAAATAAAGGATTCAGTATTTCTCAAGATATACACTAGTGTATACCCATTTCTTTTTATTACACATTTTTTCATTGTCGTTTACATTTTCTGTAGTAGTATAGACTTGCCATATGTTAATGTCTCAAAAACCTTATTTAAAAAAAAAAAAAAAAAAAAAAAAAAAAACCACAACCCACCAAATCCACAGTATTCTACTAGTTGATGGATGCCTAGTAGATCATCCTGACCCATCTATCAATATATCAATATATTTATGCAAAAAAAACCTAGCAAGACATATGGAAAAAGTAGTATGGGAAATTATATTGCCATTTTCCCCAGTGGAGACACTAGTGTTTAAAGGAATAATCTGAGTTGAAAATGAGTTCAGTTCTATATTATTTTCCCTGTGGTACAAAGTTAAAAGGGTAGTTCACCTTCATTGACTGCCATAGTATGGTGAAAAAGGGAAAAAAAAAGGCTATGCAAGCCAATGGAGACTAACTGAAGGTGAACTATACATTTAACCATTACAGACAGATCTGAGATCATTAAAAAAAGTTCCAGTAAGTATTACATTTGTTACATCACCTACATCAGTGGTTACATTTATAAAGTATATGGGACCAGAAAATATACACTGAGAAATATTAAATATAATAATACATTTGTAAAGGTTTTTGGAAGGCGAACAAAAAAATGACAGAATTGACCCAGTCACTGACCTTGTAAAGTTTTATCCAATCCAAGACAAAACTTCTTTGTCTTGACGACATAATGGCAGTAGTCCTATTGACTTTTAAAAAATATGCACAATGCTATTAGAAATCTACATAAGGCTAGAACTGTTTAGCTATATATGAAGATATACTGAATAATCAACATCATTCCTGTTGCTGGAGTGATATGTGATAAGTAGGTTTTACTGAATAATTTATACATGTGCTTAAAAAAAACATACTTCATATTTTAAGAATAAGGTCATTAACATGTGTTTAATTAGCACTAATAAATGGCTAATTTTGTTGTAATAAGCATGCTAATAAGCAACTAATAGGTGTAACCATAAAATAAAGTGTTACCCCAAAATATTGGGGGCATTATTTAGTTAACACTTTGGTATAGGGACCAATTCTCCCTTTTAACTAGTAGTATCCCAATTAATAACTCATTGGCTGTTTATTATAATACTTATAAAGCACATATTCAGCCTGTGAAAAGTAAAAAGTGCTTATTTTTAAGAAAAATACACAATTTAGGGTTGGTAAATTATTTTTTAAACGTTTGAAAGTCCTCTCAGTAACTTTACAATAAGATTCGTAACACTAGTTAATAAAAACACAGCTGTTAATTATTGTCGTCCTTTCCAATTAAGTAACACTGATAAGATGCAACCTTTTGATTTTAATTATGTTGAAAAGTTGGAATCAACATTAACTAAGATGAATAATTTCTTTAGAACTATAAGTTACACTATTTTAAGGAGTCCTTGTTACAGTATAATCATACATTTACATACTTAGCAATACTAATTAACCACACTTACTATATGGTTATGGTTAGGATTAGAGTTTGGTTTACAGTTACTTGCATATACTTATGCAAAATTTCTTATATTTTAGTCTATGTAACATGTATCATGTGTAAAAAGTACATTCTAAAAACAAATAATTTTTCATTGTTAGTTCACGTGGTTAACTAATATTTACAAATAAAGCCTTATTGCAAAGCGTTCCAGTTAACTCCTATTTAAATAAATTGTTTGCATTGAATTGGTGCTCAAAAAATATTATCATCAATGTTAAAAGCAGTTGTTCTGCTTAATATTTTGTGGAAACAAGTTTATTTTATAGGATTTATCAGTGAAAAAAATAAACTGCATTTATTTGATATATAAATCCTTTGCAACGTTATAAATGTCTTAACTGTCACCTTTGATCAACTTAATCGATAATACGTATTATATCTGCACAAACAATTTCACAAAAATGTTTTATACTTCCAAATGCTATACGATTGATTGGACAGTTTAAGTCGGTCTGCTTGGTTTTTACTCATTAGAGAGACTAAATAATTACTCTCCTCGCTCAACTGTGAAATATAAACAACAGCAATGTAGACTTTTGTCATGCAACATTGCTACGTTGTGGAAAAAATTGCTGGTAAAAGCTGCAGTGTTTGCTACCAAGTGTATCAAACAAAAGTCTCTTTCTCTTCTCTCCTAAAACCACATTTCACAGATTCAATAACACAAACCCTATGATCTTTGCCAAGTGTCATTTTTGTGTGCAGTATGCATCAAATGGGCAGTAAAAGGTCCATGGGCAGCACTTCACAGGCTGAGACGGCACTTTAATAGGCTTACTCACAAACCATATTCATAAATTTAAATAAAATTGAAATCGGAGACAGAACTACAGAGTAAGAAGGAGAGAGGCCAATAAAGAATATGAGGGAGAAAGACTGTCCTCCCAATTATAGAGAAATAATTTTAACATAAAAAAAGCGTACGCCCAAACAGACAAATTCCCCACCACACTGATGCTATAAAAATCGACAAATACCATATCTAACTTAAACCCATAAAGAACTTTTCCTGTCACAACAAGACAGCTTCCTATGTGGAATATACATTGCACCGCCAGAGCCCCCCACCCCTCACTACAGTGAAGACATGTTTCATATACTGGAACACATCCAGGCTCAGGGAAATGTGCTTGTTTGTGGGGATCTGAATGCTCGACTTCATGGACACACAGGGAAATAAATATATTAATAAATAAGATAAGTCCTGTATAAATAACAACACTTTGCCTTTTCCAGAGAAATAGCCATGACCATATTGTCAATAGGAAAAAAAGGGAGGTATGTGTCTGTACTCGTCAGCTGTCATATAAGGGGACAAATTCAGGTGAATTACCTAACATTTTAAACCTAAAGACTTGTTTCCGGGCATTTTCTAAGTGAAGTGATGTATTACATGGCAGACACTTTTCAAACCATGCAACTTTCTGTTGGTCAAATTAATTAATTAATTATTGTGCGGATTCTTATTGGAATGACTGGATTTCACTAATGAAACAGGAATGTATGATACTATAGGACCAATATAGGAATTGATATTAAACAATATGCAGATATGTCTTGCCGATAAGAGGAATGCTAAATTACATGTGCTCAGTGTATGATAGCGATTAGATCATGCTAGCAGTGTTGCTCATTCTTACAGCAAAGATTTACTTAAATGATTGGATTCACTGTTCTGGATAGCTGCATTTAAACTGAGAATGCTCATACAGAGTAACGCCTTCAGTATGTGACTAAAAATAAATATTTTTTGTATTGTGTTTCTGATTAAATAAACAGTAAATGATGCCATAAAATCAAATCATGTGTATGTTTTGATTTGAAGTTAAGAAGCTATAGCTATATAAACATATTGGCATATTGGATATTGGCAAAAATCCAACATTGTGTATCCCTACTGTGAAATTTTACCAAGCAACAATAAATTGGCCCTTAACTAACTGACATGGCTGTGATAATGACTTGGATGACGGTAGATCCATTTGCAAGCTGTTTATTAATATCGTAGTCAAACAGGTGTGGGTCAAAACGAGGCAAGACACTACAACAGAGAAAGAGCATAAACAGTACCAAGTCCAGGCTAAAATTTGGGGTATCTGGCAAGAATCAGAAACGGTAATCCTGGCAATGGTCAAGGTATCATGCAAGAATCAAGGTCGAGAAACAGTCCAGATATAATCCAAAAAGCAATCCAATAATCCGCAAGAGAAACGTTCAGAGTTGTGGGTTAGACAAAACTTCGCACTAAAGGTCTCTTGGGGTTTGCCTTATAAAGGGCAAAGCCCGCAAAAAATATTAGGAAACTAATATTCCGGCGATGACGGTCGGACAGAGCCACAGAGGACCACCTTACAACAGAACCGGTCGATGGTTAGTATGGTAGTAAAACCCCTGGAAGCAGGTAAGTCGGTGACAAAGTCCATGGCGATGTAAGACCAAGGTCTTTGCGGGATTGGTAGCGGATGGAGGAGTCCAGCTGGTTTTTGATGTGATGTTTTGGTTATATTACAGGTGGTGCATCGATGGACGAACTGGATGACGTCAGCGGGTAGAGTGGACCACCAGTAGCGATTTGTGACCAGTTCGGTGGTGGTGGTGATAACCTGGATGACCTGCGCTCTGCGAATCGTGGATGAGATGAAGGAGTTTCTTACGGAGTGGTTCAGGTACGTAAGTCCAGTCTTGTGGGCATTCGGGAGGTGGAGGATGGTCATTGAGGGCTTCCGTGATCTCCGCCTGGATGTCCCAACGGATGGGAGCAACAACTTTGGGACGAGGAATAATGAAATCGGGTGAACTGGGACTGACTTGACGGTCGTACTGCCTGGATAGGGCGTCAGCTTTGCCATTTTTTAAACCTGGGCAGTAAGTAATACGGAAGTCGAAGTGGGTGAAGAATAGAGACCAGCGGGCCTGGCGGGAATTGAGCCGCTTGGCACTGCGGATATACTCCAGGTTCCGATGATCAGTGAGTACGAGGACGGGTAGTTGAGACTCCTCTAGCCAGTGGCACCACGACTCCAAGGCTGCCTTTATGGCTAGTAGTTCACAATCCCTGACGTCATAATTCTGCTCTGGTTAGGCAGCACATGTCTTTGAGAGAGTATGGCCCGAGTATGAATGAAACGGCGATAGAAATTGGCAAACCCCAGGAAACGCTGTAGTTCCTTGCCGCTGTTGCCTCTGGCTTACTTAGTTGGGGACACCCGATTTCCAGTGATTACCATCATCTTGACTACAGAGACCATCTCTGCATTTGATAGATAATGTTTAATTCTCGTCATTATACATTACCATTACTCTGTTCTATTTGATAATGTTCAGTGCTTTGATACAATCTGTATTGTTAAATAAAAGTGACTTGACTGGTAGTTCTCAGAGTAGACGTCATCTATGTAGACAATTACGTGATGATTTAGTTCAGCCCTGAAGATATCGTTGACCAACGCCTGAAAGACTGAGGGACTGTTAGATAATTCGAATGGCATCACCTGATATTCGTAGTGCCCATTGGTGGTCGAGAAGGCTGTTTTCCATTCATCGCCCTCCTTGATTTGGATGAGGTTGTAGGCACTCCTTAAGTCCAGCTTAGTGAAATAATGGGCTTTGCGGAGTTGTTCCAGGGCGGAGGAAACCAGCGGGAGTGGATACCTGTACTTCACGTTGATGTCATTAAGTCCTCTGTAATCGATGCAAGGCCGGAGGCTGCCATCTTTCTTGAAGCGCCTCAAATGATCCACTTGCATGGCCAGTTCCATGAAGTCCTCGAATGATTTTCCCTGGTCCCGGCCGGCCAACTCGGATTGGAGCTCAGGTGTTACGATACAGAGCTTTTAGGGGTGGTGGTGGCCAGCCAGTTTGTGCTACGAGGGTGCGGAAACAAACCGTAAAGTCAGCTGCTGTGGTGGTACCTTGTTTAAGCATTAGAATTTCGTCACCGGGACCGGCCTCCGGGTGCATGATCAACCACCTCGCAAAATTGTTGAAGAAAGGCGGCGTAACTGACAAATTATATGCTCTGACCCTCCCATTGCGCAATAGCCCACTCCAATGCTCTGCCGATCAGTAAAGAACAGATCAAAGACACCTTACTGTCGTCATTAGGGAAGCAGCTGGATTGGCGAGAGATGTATATGCTGCATTGCATTTGGAACCCTTTACACTTTCCCGGGGTGCCATCATACTTTTCGGGCAGTGACAAAAGTGCAGCGTGACTGGTGTTCATGGCCGGCGTGGGTGGTGTCATTGAGGGAGCCAGTGCGGCAGCTGGATCGATCGCTGGGTTCTGAGTGAGGGCTGTGACAGCTACATTCAGAGACTGAACTGAGGTGTGTTCAAGGCGAGCAGCGATTGTCCCATCTCCTCAGTAAGGCGAGTCAACTTATCCAACTGCAGCGGGTGAGTATTCAACTGCTTGCCTTGTCGATTGACTTCATGGGCCAGCAGCTACTTGCCCATGAAGGCCTCCTCTTAACAGTTGTTCTACAGATGGGTCTGCTGCTAGAACTCTGTGTGGCATTTCTCTGGTCTCTGATCTGAGCTGCTGTTAACTTGCGATTTCTGAGGCTGGTGACTCGGATTAACTTGTCTTCAGAAGCA
>JAUYWG010000051.1:4453746-4483338 GCA_034779775.1 Enteromius afrohamiltoni
TTGATGCCTTCAGTGAGAATCTACCAATGTAAATGGTCATGAAAATAAAGAAAACACATTGAATAAGAAGGTGTGTCCAAACTTTTGGCCTGTCGTTTTTTGTCTTTGCATGCAACAAATCAGCAAATGCTTTAAATAGAGAAAAAAAAAAGAGAGAATATTACCTGCAGGGCCAGTCGGACTACAGACGAAAGGTTTTTGAGCAGACAGTGGATGATGTCCAGCAAACAGAGGAGCAGAGAAGAGCAGCTCTTTAGTCCTGAGTCCAGATACACACGAGAGACTTCCACAAAGACATTACACACCACCTCAATTAGACCTGAGAAGAGAAACAAAACCATACTTAGGCACATACACAGGTCCACATACATTTGAACACTGACACATTTTTCCCAATTTCAGCCTTGTATGCCACTAGAAATTAATCAAAATTCAAACAATCAAGATGACATTGAAGTACATATTTTAAGCTTTAATCACAAAACAAAATGCTTAGGAATTACAAACCAGAAAAGCTGTAATTCCTTAACATTTTGATGAAAATACCATTGAATTAAAGCAGTGTGCATATTAATTATATAATGGTAACTTGAATATGTTTTGGTCAGCAGATAAAATTACACACATATTTATAATTATTATTAACATTATTATTACTTTGCCTTTGTCCAAATATACCACTGTTCCCTATAAATGGACAAATAATATAAACATTTATATATTTAAGCTGTTGATAAAAACATTTCACATATTTGTGCCAGGCAGTCTATTAAGTTTTAAATTCAAACACAGACCACAATTACCTGAGATTAAGTTATCAAAGTTTATTTAGGGCATTCAAATAAAATTGTTAAATTCTCACAAGTGATACTATACATTTAGATTCAGGTCACATGATGGCAGACCTTGGGTTTCTACATTAAATGCACTGTACAATACAAATAAGCACGAATGAAAAATTGTTCCTTTATAGTCATTTCTAAACATTCTTTTACAATACAAGTATACAAAACATAAAAAGTGTTTGAATGCATTCATCGTTCCGCTCTATGCTAAGCGTCTACATGGCATGATCTTTAACCTAGATTACTGAAGATAGATATAGACTGCAAGGTGGGTGCACATTTTTAATACTGCTACTAGGATGAAGATAAAATAGGGGTTGTGCCTTTTAAAAACGCAATATAACATAACATTTTTTTATTTCTATTTCCGGTTGGGAGTGACTGTACTTTTTAAACGCATATAATATAATTATATAATATAATATAAGAGATCCAATTTTTGTATTCACTATGGTGTTTAGTTAAACACAGCCAAATAAGTAAATACTTGAAGAATTTATATTTATTTTTAAACATTTGTTTACACTCAAACATTTTACATTTTAATCTGAACTTAAAACATGATAAGGTTTCTGAAAATGTTTAGAGACCAAATTCATGAAACATTATTATAAATAAAAGTCCTCATGAAATCAAAATGGACTTTATTTACTTTAAGCTTAAAGTGCCCCTATTATGCCTTTTCAAATATGATATTTCATGCAGTGTGTAGCTGTATGCAAAGTTGTGACGCCGACAGTGCACAATAATAAAGTTATTGTCTATCAAAAAAGAGTCGGCTCACATTCGCCTAAACGAGTCGTCAGCAATTTGAATCTTTTTCTGTTACGGATCCACGTCACTAAGTAACATATTTGCATAATATCCGCCCATGTTTTTTACGTTGTGAACAACTTTCCCACCCACACACAGTACAATCTCCACATGGATTACATCATGTCAAGAAAACATTGTATCCTGTGAGAGTAAATTAGTTTTATATGCCCTTCTGAAAGATGAATCTACAAAGATTGAGCGGTTAACATTCATTTTTTCAACAACACCTCAGCAGTACAATTTCTTGTTGTGTTCGCCTCATTTTACTGATGACTGCTTTTCCAATCTTGGAGTACAACACAATATTCACCAAACGCTTGGTCTTAAAAGATGGATCAGTGCCCAGTTTTTTTGGACCGGCTTGCTCCTCTGAACTTCTACCTGTAAGTATGATTAATAATAGATGATGGTATTTTCTAGCGATCGTTCAAAACACGTATTTGTGTACGTTATGTTGTGTAACAACCCTGCACATGTCTTGCTTACGTTTCTGTAGTTCTGTTGTTCAGCTGTGGGCCTAATGTAGTCTAAACATTGTGATTGATGCAGCTTGACTGTCTGTCTGATTAGTTTAGGTAATGATAAACGATGTTTAACGCAGTGTTATGCATTATACAATGTTCACAACATAGAGTTCTGCCCAATTCGCTTACAAAAGCAGATTGTGACCACTTTCCACGGTAGTCCTTGCTAACTACAGTAGTTGACGTATTATCTCTGAAAGCACCTCGTAATGTCAGAAAGTATAGTTTTGGTACAAGCTCTGTGGACCACTGTAGCGGTAGACCAATCATAAAGGACTGCACCATCTGACCAATCACAGCAGTAATGGTTCACGGAAAGGCGGGGTTTACACAGACTGATTCTTCGAACTGCTTCTCATGAGTCGTTTATGAGTCATTTAGAAATGGGGTAAAATTAAATCTATTTTTGGAACTAAAGTGTTTCTTGACCTTGCATACATGTAAACCTGTTTTATGATCTGAACATTTGCTTCTGCCATTTCTTTTGCTACTCTTCTGCTTTATTTTAGAACCGCTAAAATAAAACATCGCTCTCTTTTGAAAACTCCATTTATTGTAAACGCGGCACTACTTTGAAATAAGTCAGCAGCAAATTAAAGTAAGGATAGCCTAGTTGTCTTAAAAAGGTAAGTATCACGATCAGCTAAATGTGTCAGTCCAGATTTGGATGACACTCCAGCCATCCATGAACTATGTCTGTGTTTTGTGTTTGTTTGCACTCATGTCTCCGCCTACCTTGTGTGTTGCCCTGGTGTTTGATTCATGTCTCTGCCCATGTCGTCAGTTGTTACGGTGTTTCATTGTTGAAATGAATGTCTGCATAATTCATTGGTGTCTTGTTTTATGTTGTCTTGTGATTTGGATTTCCCGTTGCCGACCTCTGCTTCTCCTCGGACCTTCGATTGCTACTTCCTATGGACTCTGTTTACTGGAATTTACCCTTGGCCAGAATACATTTAAGATTTTCTCAGCCTACATTGTTTCAGTCTGCCGGTGTTTTATCTTGTCTGTCTTGACCCTGAGCCTAAATAAACCCTTTGCACATGAACCCGCATGCTTCATGTCCTCATTTGTGACAGTAAGAATTACAAATTAATTGTTGTGATTATGCATTACAACAAAACTCATTCTAAACTACATATAATACATACATTTAAAAAATGCTGGGTTGTTTTATTTTATTTTATTTTTTAACCTAAACGCTGGGTCAAAATAACCCAGAATGTGTTCGGTCCAATATTTACTCAGGTTGCCAAATAATCAACTATGGATGTGCACAAGCTTTCTAAAGGTGACACTAATGATTGTTAATGTAAATAATGATCGGTCATGAATATGTGTCATGCAATATTTAGCTGATTTCCAAATTCAAAGTGCCAGATAGTCAGGGAGTGTGTTTTTTTTTTTATTTTTTAAATATGACTTAATCTTTGGTAGCATTGAGAATATATGAATGTCCCCATAAAGTGTGTGTTTAGTGTAGCAGTATACATGTCAATGTATAGAGAACGCAAAAACCGAGAAAAAAAAAAACAACAAAAAAAAAAACAGGGCATTTAAAACACGAAGCTAAGCACCTGTCAAGTTGGAACTTATTTGATTTATCTGATAAAAAGTCAAGACAGAAAATTTCTTTGGAAGAACATATTTGAAAACTTAATTTTTTAAGTATTGAGAGTGGTTTGGAGTGTAGAGTAAAATGTCATTATGTGTGAGTACAGTATGTGTGTGTGTTAGGGGAACAGGATCACATCACAGCGGAGTGTAAAGCCGGTCAGAAATCATAGCACCTCAGCGGTCTTAATTGTGGCTTGTGTACTGCAAATACGAGCATCATGCCTGTGTCTTTCACGTGACTTTCACGTTTCTCTTTTGGGCTTGAATTGATGGTAAACCTAATGAAATAATTAACTGTCTTCATATTTACTTTGAAAGCTGAAGAGCCATTACATTTCTGTCACACACTTGTGGTTTCGGCCAGTCATAATGCACAGTGTAAGCTGGCCAATCAGAGCAGATAGCTCTTGTTGGAAGAGGGTCTTCTTAGAAAACTATGCGTTTAAGGAGAGGAGCAGGGCATAGAGATACAATAACATACAGTATTTGAAAAATAATGTTTTAACCTTACAGTTCTGCAATCTAATTCAATAGCAAAAAGCTTTAGCAATTATAATTTGACAATTTCATACCGTCACATGCCTACTGAACACAACTTCTACCAGGTGACCAATATATCCACAGAAGGACCTACTACTCTATATTAAAGAAAGCACAACACTCCACGCTAAATATAGAGGATACTATCAATTTGCTGCATTGTTGCTCCCTGGGGACTACAAACTCAACACAAACAACACTAAAAAGCAGAAGTGCCTACTTGGAACACAGACAATTTCCAGGTTCCAGTGTATTCGGAAAGGCATGGGAAACCAAGTGTGTGTGTGCGTGCAGAGTCTTCCAGTCCCAGCAGTAATAATCAGAAGGAGTTGAGTAAGACCTGAGGCTATCACGCTGTTTATCTGAGATTAGTACTGCAGTTATCGGAGGTGAAGGACCCACGCATGTAATTCGCCGCTTGACAAATTATGCAAGATGAATACAACGGCAATGCCATCAACAATACAAATCCACTGCAGAACGGAGAAAACACAGGCAAGGCTGTCACCCTTAATACAGGGAAAACACAGATGAAACCAGAACTGCAGCCTGGAACGTTCACAATTTAGGTGAATTATCATAAATGCACACGGTGCAAAAATTACTTCTGAAATTTGTATGTAAATATATTGAACTGAAATGCATACGCAAGTCCTAAAAGAGCTGTGAGCAGTATTTCAGCGCTGTCTCAAACACAGAGAGCTTCTTGCCAGACACTGAATATTTATGCTTACAGCTGTACAGTTAAATTTATGTAGCTTACTTTCTTTTGGTACCGAATTTATTGCTATTACTTTCAGTAAAATGAGTCATGCAAATACGACTGTAGGATATGGATGTTTTGCCGCCTCCACAAGCAAAGAGAAAACAAACAAGTCAGCAGTTAACATTTCACGAGGAAATTCCTCTTTCTTTCCTTCGTACGGCAGTCAGTGACATAAAAGTCAGGGTATAGACCTGGATGTTCACAATAAGCCACATGTTTGTGTGGTAAAATGCCTCTGGCAAACTGGACATTTTAAATTTCTTAAGAAATTTAGTTTGCTGTCAGCTAAAATATAAGACATCAGAAGCAAATAAACCACTTTACAATATATTTGCATTGGTTAACATTAGCTAATAAAGAGCAATACATTTGTTTAATACTGTATTAATGCACCTTGAAATGAATATTAACATTAAGAGGTTTCTTGTACATATTTTTGCTAACACTTTAGACTACAAAAACACTAGAGTTGCTCAATAGCATGCATATTATTATCATATTGGCTATTTATGAACTTATAAAGCACATAATAAATTTTGGTAACATTTTATTTTAGGTCTCTCAACTAGTTGCTTATTAGCATGAACATTACTAGATTATTATCCATTTTAGCCAGTTTATTGAGAGAAAACTCTTTTGTAATCTAAAGTGTTTTATTGTTTGTTAATGTTAACTAACATAGTTAATTAATTTTCACAAAACTACCTAATTGTAAAGAGCTACCTGATACACTACACTACATTTTATGAAGAACATATTAGCCTCTGATCATTTTAATTGAAGGGCAAAACTGAATCTTTTTTGCGCTATTTGTAGCTTTAACAGTCAGATATGATAACATCTCTCATGAGACTGCATGTCCTTATGAATTGAGAAAATGCTTCACTTAATTATTTACAACCGCATACCTATGACATTTCAAGCTGTGAAATTGCAGAGTAGTTGACAGATGCATTGGTGCCGTGCATGTTTGTGTTGGCTTTGTAAGAGTTTTAGACGCACAGTCTCCAACATGAACACGATCTATTTATACTTTGAGTGTAAACGGCCTTAGACATTCTTTATGTAACCTATTAAACTGCATAAATTACGTATTTTTAATATAAGAGTAGGTGTGGCCTTTTTTACCTTGAATGTGCAAGGAGTCCAAGGTCACCCGTTTTCAGTTATTTTAGCTGTACAAAAATGGTCTGTTATGCAAACTGGTATCTTTTATCTAATTATTTTAATTGCCTTAAAAAGGTATTTTCAAAAATGTTGCAAACTAAACAGTTTCGCTTACCATTTACATCTATTGCATAGACAAAAAAAAAAAAAAAACATTGGAAGTCGATGTGAATTAAAACGGTTTGGTTATCAACATTTTAAAAAATGTATCTTGTGTTCAGAAGATAAAAATAATTATTATCCCTTTAAATAGCGGTATGGTCACCTACTTCCTAGAAGCTTAACTAACTGACTGGTTTAACTGCTTAAAATAATTGCTAACATGGCAAGCTACAGTTTCAAGGTAGTTTTTGAACACTGTTGTTTTCACAGCCTTTCAGGCTTTTTCCTTCTCTGTCTGTTATCTTTCACCCCAACAAATCTCACCAATTATAAAATTCATCTCTATTTTCTCACTCTTTCCTCGTCTCAATCAACCCTCAACTCACATTTTCTCATTTTTTTCTTTGACTCTCTCTTACTCCCTCCTTCACTTCCAGTGTCTGCATCCCATACCCGTGCTCTTTTGCTCGCACCTAAAAGAACCAATTACAGCATTTTCCTTCTAGAGCAGAGCAGGGCCGAGGTGACTGGCATTAGCAAGATAGCGCTAATTGTGGAGGTTATATTTAGTGCTGGGTCAGAGCGCTCCAAGAGGAGTAGTACTGATAACGATGCTGGCTGTATGGGATGGCTTGTAGATGCCCCTGTGCTGTAAAAAAAACAGGTGCGGAGGGCAGGGTTTGTTGTGTCTGATCCCAGCCTGCAGCAGCCTGGACCGCTTATACAGAAGAAGAGGTCCATGAGGGGTTGTTGTGATATGGGGAAGTGTGCTGTGCACAGATCTACCAGAAAACAAGCCATTACAGGCCTCTACTTATCTGGAAGGCTTGGGATGTGTGTCCGAGTGTGTGAGTCTGTGTGTGTGTGTGTGTGTGTTTTCACAGTCAGCTTCAGTGCACAGACAGGAAAAGACCCATAAAGAAAGAATGAATAAACAAATAATAAATGAATACACAATGTAAAAATTACCATGATTTTAACAGTAAAAAACTGAAAATGTTTAAATGTTTAACGGTAAATTCCGTTAAAACAGTAAAAAAGATTTACAGGAAAAAACAAAAAAACAAAACATAAACTGACATTCTCAGGATTCCCTGCATTGCATTTTAATTTTGTTTGAATTTGATGATTTTTCATTGAAATAACTATGTTATGTTATGTTATGTTATGTTTCTTCTTAGTTTTTCTCATCCGTTATTTTTATTAGGGTTGTATGTTACATTTAATGTTAAATAATGTTAATTGCATATTTCAGTTTGGTGTTTGTGTAAAAGCTGCTTGTTATGGGCTTTAAAGTTTAAAGTACTTTAGATTTCAGTACTTTAATAAGTTGGTATATTAACAATATATCAGTTAATGGAATTATGGTATTTAACTGTAAATTTCACTTAAAACCGTAAAACCTAAGATGTTACCGTATTTTTACGTTAAAATTTTTTTGGTGTTTCACTGTAACGTTTTCAGATTTTATTACTTTTTTTACAGTGCATAAATGGCTGATGCTGTATTACAGACCTCATTAATATGTTAGTATAAATTGCTTCTTTAGATCATATTATACAATTATTTTTTAATAATAGTAGTTTTTAACGCCATAAGTTTCACACCGTCGCTTGTTTCTATGTTTGTTTACCTTGTCCTAGTGCTCAGTTTTGTCTTCCCTCGTTTGAGTCTCCGCCCTCTCATTAGTGTTCACTCCCTGCCAGCCTCCTGTGTCCAGGTGTTTCCCCTTATGTCTGATTATGTGTTGTATAAATACCGTGTCCCGTGGTTCCCCTGTGGTCAGTCGTTAAGTTTCGTTGATGTCTGTTTACGGAGCTCTGCGTAGCTCTTTGCGATTTCCTTTGTTTCCTCGTTTAATAAATGTTCCAGTTTGTATTCCTGCCTCTGAGTCCTGCCTGTCCGCAAGGAAGCGAGAGCGCGAGCTCAACCACAGCGCCAAACGTTACAATAAGCAAGTTTGTGCTTACTATAAGATTATTTATTAAATACACTATTGTTCCCCATTATTTCTTGTGTAATGCACTATTTTTTAACATTTTTATTTCATAACTTTTTTCTTCTGTTGAAAGTTATCTGTGTGTGTGGCGGCTTGCATAATCAAAATACGGCTTGTTTACAAATTTAAACATTGCTCAATATTGCCATTTTTTTTAACTACTGTATATTGTGCTTACAACAAGCTTAGTCTTGATTTATGAATAAATTCTGCAACCAAATGATGTGCAGAGTTAGTTACAAACATGATTAGTAATCACTAAGAAAAATGGTGCGATAAACATTTGAATTTGAATTAACAGCTGTTAATACTTCTGTTCAGACCAACACAAACATTCACATGCTGTCAGTGTGACAGATTTATTTATTCTTATGATTTATATATATATTTTTTGGTGATCTAATCTTTTTTCCACAACACTGTGAAAAAGGCCAACCAGTAAGATCTATGCATTTGGTAACATGCCCAGAGCTGCTGCTGTTATAAAAAAATATGATTTTGTCATACAAACAAACAGACAGATATGCTAAGCTACAGTTGACAGGATCTAGAACTGGCTTTTCTGTCTTTGTCCTCTTGTTTTTTTTTTTTTTTTTTTTTATAAAAACCACAGCAAATACAGACATCTGAATGGCTTTTGAAAGCATGTAAATACCATTTGCTTACTTTTCTTCGCTGTGACAATTAGGTGTCAGAAATGAAAAGTTGCACAACGCTGCATTTGTGTAGCACTCTATTTCAGCTCTTCCATAAGTGACACCTACAGTACTATCAGAGAGTGAATTTGCACTTTAGCTTAGCCCATCTGACATTTTTTGAATTTGTAGGAACAGACAAACTACAGTGCATGTGAAAACAAGTGAACAGGCCTTAAGGCGATTTCAAAGGCAACCCTACCATGTTCTACACTTATGCCAAGAAGAGCCTAAGTTTTTAAGCAGCAACAATAAAATGTTAAAGAAAATTAAAACTGATATAACTTCTTCACTCTGAAAGGTCCCATATTGTACACCTTTTTAGAGTTTTATTTTAGGTGTTGATGTCCTTAAGAACAAATATTTGCAGTATAAGTAAAAAAAAAACATCTCATTATGTTTTTACAGTCTGTCAAAAACAGGTTGATTTTGGCTTGTCTAATTACTATTCATAAGCTTCTCTTTTGATTAGACTGTTCTTTCTGAGGGACGCATGAGGAGGCCAATCGAATGTAACAAAGTCACAATTATGTCACAGCGTTAGCTGGATGCAAAACAAAAGAAAACGATGGACAGAATCGATAGTCAAAAAATGCTTGAGTTTGGACACTTTTTAGAAAAGGGTCAATATAGTATTGTCTTTTGTTATAGGCTCGACTAAAGTTTTATTGCATCTCTCGACTATGTCGTTTATGAAACAATGTCTGTGCGCGTGTAAAACAACAAACTGATGATTTATATATAATCATGTGTAATTTTTTGACATGTTTCTGTGTTGTTGCTGCTCAGTAAAGTGATGGACGGTGGGCGGTGCTCGAGTGATGACTGAAGGCAGTGACTGAGTAGATTGGATGTCACATTTTTACGGAAGTCACAGCGTCTTGTGAAAAATCACAGCTGCTTTAAGCAGGGTGTGTGCAGTTTACTGTGGATTGAGCATTTTGAAACTTATATGATAGTTCCATAGCACTTATTAATTGAAATAAGACAATATGGGACCTTTAATGTCATTCTAAACCAATATGAATGACTTTTCGTCTGCAAAACATAAGAATGTTGGTTAAATAAAACTGTTTTGGATGATTTTGCTTTCAATGTAACAACATTAGGCATTAAGTAAATTACAGTATTATCCCTTTGGGTGCACCAGATCCTTTCCATAATACAGACCATAATATTTCTCCAAAAATGTATGCTATGATTTAAGTTCTATACCTGTCGTGATCTGCTGGAAGTGCCAGTTGAACTTTAGCATGGCACTTCCAGTCTCCTTGCTGTATGTTGTGTTTTTCCACTCCTTGTATGTTCTGTCACATGTGTTCCTTGTCTCCACCCACCTCATGTGTTACCACAGCAACTAATATGTTCTCCTCCCCTTTCATGTCGTTAACCCCTGTATTTATACCCCCTAATTCCCAGTTCCCTAATTCATCATTGTGTGTGTCTCGTGCCACCCTTGTAAGCGTTTCCCCTGTTGTTGTGTTGTTATTTACCTGGATTACTGTTACCGACCTCGTTTGCCTCTGACCACGATTCCCGCCTTTTCCCCCTGGATACTGTTTGTTGATCCATTGCCTGTTATTGGACTCTCGCTCATGGATTTGCCTACTACATTCCTGTCTGCCATTGTTGAACTCAGCCTATTGTACTCTCCTGTTTCACCATTAAACACTCTGCACTTGTATCTGACTGCCTCCCTTGCCCATTCGTTACAATACCTAATGATAGTACTACAACCAATATGTTTTTTTGGATATATATAGAAATACTGTACTAAATTCTAAAGGAAAAAAAGTTTTGGAGGCAGTGTGCCAATGTGGTTGACACAATATGAGGTCGTATTTTTTCACATCTGTGAAAATTTGCAGAAAAATATTTTGGACATTAACCCTGAAATCTGATTGGCTGGGAGGCATTTTACAAATAAGTATGTAGATCCAAGAATATGTTTTACATTGTAAAAAAAATGGTTAGCAGCTACCCCTTCCTATAATGCGCATTAAGAATGTGTTACTTAATGCAATCAACATGAATCTCACCTTCTCTAGAACTGCGTGTGTATGTAAGTGCGAACCGACGCTGTTTTTTTCATGGTTCCCCCTCTTCACAGCATGTTGAATGTAGAGAGTGTGTGTGAACCTGACTCATCTCTTTTTGTCAAAAACAAACACACACAAAAGTACACCCATGCACACCTCAGTGTCCATCTTGCCCTATAGTGTGGCGAACACAGGCATGCGGGTCCAAAACAGTCAACATGAGTAAGGCTATAGGAATCCATTACTCAATAATTCAGCACAGAGAGCTGAAAGGGCCAGGGTGAGACTGGGCATTCACGTGGCAGGCTGAAAAAAAAAAGTCTTGCATGGGCATGGACGGAGAAGCAACAGACAGCAACTTGTGCAGATGAAAAATGCCAAACCCAAGCCAGCATGGTGGGTGATGTGAGGGCTAGATGGGTGGGACAGAAAGTAGATGTGGGCTACAGTGCCGCCACACATGAGTCCACGCTGATAAAAGCAGCAGCATCTGGTGGAAGCCCTTAAAAAAGGCAGCTGAGCGCCCTCCCCCTCCATCAGAGTCACACACGCGAGTCAGACAGCGAGATGAGAGCAATAAGGGTCTGGTAATGGAATGAAAACACTCCAAAACAAAACAAGGGCAGCTCTCTGAATGCAGGCCCTTTTCATGTGCGTGGCAGTGTCTGGGTGAAAAGACTGTGTGGGTTTGTGTGTTCTGGTTCAAGAGACAGACTAGAAACCGGAGGGCCGATATATATCAAAGCGAGCGATGTTCAGATGCACTGCACCTTGCTGGTAGAACGGTCGGAGGTCTGTGCCCTTCTGTCCAATCAGATTGCAGAGGAGAGCCAAGGCGTTCTGCATCGTGCTGCCGACTGTGTTATTCTGGTGCTCCTGAAAAAAACAAAAATGCTCTTATATTAAAATCTCAAAATATCTAAAATCAATATTAAAGTTCGAAAACACCATGTTCTAAGCAGTGTGTAAATTAGCGGATATTGCTGTGACTAAGCATAATTTGAATACTACACAGTCTGAATTGTTTATTAGTGGATGAAACTGATGAGAGGTGTGTTTCATGTTTATAAACAAGTGGTTCTCAACCAGGGGCCTGCGGGCCCACTAGGGAACCTCGGGAAACTTTCAGGCGGGCCCCAGTAAACCTTAATAATATTTAAAGTAGTTATATTAGCATAATCTTATTTAAAATGATAAAATAATATAAAGATGTACCACATTAAAAACGCATGCATTTTTTTTTACATGTATATTATTACAACAGAAGGGCCAAGAGGTACATATCAGCAGCCTTTGAATCTAGTCCCAGACAAACAGGGACCTTAAGTCAAAAAGGTTAAGAAGCATTACTCTGAATAATCACTTAGAAAAACAGATCATACAGTGATTAGAATGGCACATACTGTAAACTTGAGGGCAGCACTGACTGTAATGCAGTACAGTAATGCTAGTAAAGTAATTAGCGACTGTAAGTTTTTTTTTAGTAAAAAAAAAGTTTAAAAAGTAGGGATTAAATTGCAAAACAATCCAATAAAAGCAAAATGGGACAGTAATGGTCTGGAGGTGACCTACTGACAATGTGCAAATTAAACACCACAGCACAGCCAGATCATTTACATAATAATCAACGCAATAGACAGCAGCAACTATCTAGCACCTATGAGCAAAATAAAAACAATAAGTAAGTTGGAAATGCAATTTCAGTTCAGCTGACTGCTAAAGTATGACATAACTGTATATCTAAATGTAATAAAATAATATTAATATGCATTATTATTACCTATCATTGTTGCACTTTTTTATATTCTACTAATAATAAGTAAGTTTGCAACTACATGCCACCTTACTCTCATAAGTAGACTTACTAGGTTACGGTAAGTAGAATAAGTTAGCAAGTTCTTGCAAAGTAAATTCATAAAATCAATATTGACTATGCTTAATATCTGCTAACACGTTTATAACCAGACTTTTGAAGGATGCTTTTGGACATTCTGTTGATAACAAAATAACTCTGCACCTACAGTGGGTACGGAAAGTAACCATACTTTCTTAAATTTTTCACTCTTTGTTATATTGCAGCCATTTGCTAAAATCATTTAAGTTCATTTTGTCCTCAATGTACACATAGCACCCCATATTGACAGAAGAACATAGAATTGTTGACATTTTTGCAGATTTATTAAAAAAGAAAAAACTGAAATATCACATGGTCCTAAGTATTCAGGTATTTAGTAGAAGCACCCTTTTGATTAAATACCTCTCCATATATCCTCTCCAGTTCTGTCAAATTGGATGGTAAACATTGGTGGAAAGCCATTTTTAGGTCTCTCCAGAGATTGTAGTCAGGTCTCTGGGTGGGCCATTCAAGAACAGTCACGAACAGTTGTTGTGAAGCCACTCCTTCATTTTTTTAGCTGTGTGCTTAGGGTCATTGTCTTGTTGGCAGGTAAACCTTCGGCGCAGTCTGAGGTCCTTAACACTATGGAGAAGGTATTGGACAGGTGATGAACAGTGCCTGGTTTTCTCCAAATGTTCTATCTGTGGAAAAAAAAGTATCTTGCTCTCATCAGACCAGAGAATATTATTTCTTACCATCTTGGAGTCCTTCAGGTGTTTTTTTTTTTTTTAGCAAACTCCATGCGGGCTTTCATTTGAGAGCCCCGACTGGTGGAGGGCTACAGTGATTGTTGACTTCCTACAACTTTCTCCCATCTCCCAAATGCATCTCTGGAGCTCAGCCACAGGGATCTTTGGGTTCTTCTTCACCTCTCTCACCAAAGCTCTTCTCCCCCGATAGCTCAGTTTGGCGGGACTGCCAGCTCTTTGTCCCAAAAGGCCCCTGTGCTCTTAGGAACCTTAAGTGCAGCAGAATTTTTTTATAACCTTGGCCAGATCTGTGCCTTGCCACAATTCTGTCTCCGAGCTCTTCAGGCAGTTTCTTTTGGTCTTATATAGACAGCTGTGTGGCTTTCCTAATCAAGTCTATTTCAGTATAATCAAACACAGCTGGGCTCAAATGAAGGTGTAGAACCATCTCAAGGATGATCAGAAGAAATTGAAAGCACCTGAGTTAAATATATGAGTGTCACAGCAAAGGATCTGGATACTTAGGACCATGCGATATTTCAGTTTTTCTTTAAATAAATCTGCAAAAATGTCAACAATTCTGTGTTTTTCTGTCAACATTGAGTGCTGTGTGTACATGAATGAGGGAAAAAAAAGAACTTAAATGATTTTAGCAAATGGCTGCAGTATGACAGAGTGAACATTTTAAGGGGGTCTGAATACTTTCTGTACCCACTGTAAATGTTTACTGACTCTCATAATAGTATTAATAGACTGTCTGATTGCTATCTGCTCTTTTTTGAGATTTGGTTGTCCCAACAGATATTCTACTGTTTATCATAACTTTGCAAGTATGTCAACTTATTCTAAAGGCCTGTTCACACCAAGGATGATGAATATAAAGTTAAAGGTGCTCTATGTTATGTTGTATGATTTTTACTCATTCTGTATTTTCTCAAACTGTATGCATCACCCCTTGATGGTCTTGCTGTCTGCCCTCTGAATACACTGAGAAAAAACACGGTCTCGAAAGACAACACAGAGGCTGCAATACCAAAACAAACACTATGGGCACAGGATGTGCACCAAAGCAAAAACAAACTTCGGCCAACCAATCTGCAAGAAGAGGTGGGGTTCAATGCACATGCACATAATAGACAATAGAGTTAATTGTACAGCGTGAATCTGAGAATGGGTTAACAGAATAATTTGTATTATTTTTGGAAAATTAATACTTGCTCTGTTTTGTTTTGTAATTACGTGAAACGTCAGCAGAAGTGACGTCAAACAGCATCGCATAGAGCACCTTCAACTGAAAACATAACTATATAAGTCTCCACACCAGCAGACAATAGTGTCTGTTTATTCTAAGTGCATGTGAACCTGCCACTTTAAATTTTCATTACAACAGGATGGATTCTGATTGGCTGTCAATGTTTGTGTCGTTAAACAGCTGAAAAAAAAAAAAAAAAACCCTTTCTAAAAATGATTCAAATGATATTGGTTCTGTGCCTTTATCGGTACTCTTTACTATTGAGAACTATTGTGAATGTTCTAAAAAATCCCTACCAGCCTTTTTGTTGTTTATAGCTGCAATCCAATGCAGTAAACCACTTCCAGCAAGGAAAAACCTGCCTGCCTTAAAACGACAATAGCAATTCCACTTTTGTGTGGCGTCTACTATTTTCAAGAGTGGAGAGTGAACCTAACCATAGAGGGCAGAGGTGCTGTCAGACAGATAGAGCCAAGCCTCTGCCCTTCTCATCTCTCCCCTAGGGCAGACACCCGAGGCTGGGTGAAGCCAACAGGGGGAGCTGGGTACGACCGGAGGTGTTGGGACGGTTTTGTCTGGGTCTTTTGACTCTAGGGTCAAAGACACTGTCTAATCCTGCAGCGAGCTCAGGTCCAGGGGCCGATTAAAAACATGATAAACAGACAAAGAAGAGCAGAAAGAAGGCAGAAGAAGGAGGGAAAAAAAATCGATGGGGGTTTTAATTAGAGGTCTGAGTGAGGCTTGGGAGAGAAAGAGAGATAAAGAGAGAGAGAGAGAAGGGTCTGGCCAACTCTACTGGCTGACAGACAGTTAGAGAAGGGTATGTCTGTCTCAGGGGAATCTCTGAGCCCCTCCACAGGCTGTGCAAGAATTTTCAAGGCCTGGAATCATTACTTTTTCCGCTTTATTTCCGCATGGAGCCTTGGGAGAGGTGGAGTGGAGGGGTCGTGCATTCATCAGGAACCTTCAGTCCATACATAAATATAGCACACACACATACGAATTGCAGGAGAGATGATGAGGAAGCATTTAATATGGGGTCAGTGCTGAAAATAGCTTGTTTAACAAAACCAGCATTGATATCAGAGTTAAGTGAAATAATCATCCTTAACTTCTAACACCACCAGGTTATAATTGGTTATTTTACAAGTTAATTTCCCCATCAACATTAAGGTCACTATACGTTAAGTGAAACAGAACCATGAACTGGTGTGACAGCTCTTCTTGAAGAAAAAAAGGAGTTTGTTTAGAGAGTTAACTAAACTAAACTAAACTAAAGGTAAACTTTCCAGAAATTTCAACTAAATTTGCAACTAAAATTAGTCTTCGTTGACATGCAATTCTCAGGTTCATTTCCTCAGTTCAGTCTTTCAAGGTCAGACATCAGTTAAAAAAAAAAGAACTGGAGTTGTAATTCTAATTGAAAGTGACACTTTTAATGTGTAATACTGCAAAAGCAGTCTATTGTATACAAATGAACATGATTCGACTTGACTCGAGTGCCAGATTGCAGATCTGGTGCAAACATATTCACACCGCTATGATCAGATGCTTTCTTAACCGTTTTATCAACACTGACATTTCTGTTGTGTGTTAAATATGCACACAACACATATTTACATATTCAAATAAATGCTGCTCTAAACAGGGTGGGCGTTGTTAAGATGTTCTCAAACAGTATATTACTGCTTGCATTAAAAAAAAAATACAGCAATAAACTTATTTTCACCCCAAAGCAAATAACAAAAAAAGGATTTTGTCATGACTTTTATTGAGGCCTTTACCATTCACTGACATTTCAATGGTAGCTGGTTAGCTGGAGACAAGTGTGCTAAGTTCTGCAGTCTGATTATTATGAACCAATCAGTTGAGCTGTACATATCATATGACTAATGACTTTGGAAGTGCAGGAAATTTAAATGACAATGCTCATCTAGCAACACAACTATCCTAAGGTGTGTCTAATTTTAAGTATATAGGGATCAGCCACCTGGCTAATCCTATTTTAAATCAATGAAATCATTTTATTTCATTTTTAATTTAATTTATAGGTATGACAAATGGCTTTACAATCCTTGTCTTGATAAACCACATTAAACATGTGTAAATATTCAGAACGCAGTCTTACATTTCTTTTACTACATTAAAAACAGCCTCCTCCTTTTATTTCTGCTCCTTAGATTGACAAGAACAGCTAAAAGCTTTCAGAGCACTTTTCTTGCTCAGAAAGCGTGGCTGTGAGCACATCTCGGCTCTCAAGAACATTAATGGTTTCTTTTTCCTGTCCGATCTATACTTACAGGTCACATTTACCAGAAAGCCACGACAGTAAAACTGAGGTAAGCAGTGTTGGGAGTAATTCATTAAAGTTTTCCCTCAGCGATACCATACAATGACACTACCTGAAAGGGTTCTTTCTTTCTTTAAATTGCTCATGGCTGCCTTGATATTTAAGGGACTCGAGTAAAGAGTAAAGGCGGTTAAATAAATCACAGGATTTTCTTACATTCTTTTAAATAAACTCTGGGTTTTACAGTTCCAAAGACAAAGAAAACTGCACATGACTTTCTGTTTGACGTGAGTTTTACAACTGCAAACTGATTCCTAGCAAAATCGTGGAAGCGCTGAATGGGCTGGATATACGTTAAACAACTCAGCCTTTGTCATCAGTATTACTCTTTTTTTTTTTTTCTCTCTTCTTGAAAGTTTCGACCAATAAGGAGCTTTGGGATTTGGGCTACACCGAGAAGACTCACCTCAGCACATTAACACAATTCAAATGTTCGGTAAGCGGTAATCCTTTCGCTTGTTATAGCAAACAGGCCCAAACCTCTGTGCAGAGGGCAGATTGTGAACTGGAAGGGCAGCGGTATTGAGGGATTGGGATTAAAGTGGATGTGAGGCTGTAGCCAACGTCTCACTAGCTCGCTGAGATGGCCAAAGTAGTCAGACAAACCTCTCTTTCTCTCCTTGTTCATTAGTGATCTCTTGTTCATTAGAGTCCTCGGCTTCCTTTCATGTCCTCTCAGGACTCATGAGGATGAATGGACCGTATCTGAATAACACTGAGGCTCACAGACCGGGCTGCTCTCTGATTGGAACATTTAAAACAAGTTCAGTTTGGCCTGTCTGGTAACACTTTATTTTAAGGTGTCCATAATACAGTATCATAATATGTGTCCATAATACAGTATCATAATACACTGATGTACAAGCACCAAACACTGATTGTAAGCCAAAACTTCACAAAAACTGTAAACTGTTTCAGTTTGTAAACGGTTTCAAAAATGTTGACCCACGGACATGTTGCATCAGGTTAGCGCTATTACACAGGCATAAGCTACTTAAAATAAATTGTATCAAGACTGTACTCAAGTGCAAGTAGTTGTGTTTTCATGCAAGTACAATGGCTTCTACTAAGTACCTAATTATTTTAATTATTATGACACCTTAAAATAAAGTGTTACAAAAAATAAAAAATAAATAATGATATTGGGACATATAATTTTAATTTAAATTAACTGTTTCCAATTCTGCAGTGGCAATACAACATTTTTGGCATTTTACCTTCTGGGGTCTGAGGTGATTTTGGGGCCCTTGAGATGTTTGGACATGCTCTGATATTTGTGCTTTTTTCAGCTACTTATAACATATTATTGACCAACCTGTATTTTTCTTGTAATCAGACTGTTCTACAATAATATGTGACCAAAATGAATTTACATGTTTGCATTTTGTAGGAAAAAATATTATGCGTGGTAAGTTTTGTGAAAATAAAACTAGCTGAAATAAGGCCATTTAACTCAAACTTAATAGTCCTGCACAGTGCTGTAAGTAAGCAGTGTATTAGTCTAGAATATTTACTTCAAAATAATGTGAAAATCATTCCACTTACTTTTTCAGAGAAAACAATATAGTGTTTTAAATTTTAAATGTTTTGAGGCTGAAAGCTTGTATGCGAGGGGGTGAGAATGGTCATTAATATTCAGTGATTTTCACCTGAAGAGATAAAGACCCCTCCCCTAATGGGCCATTATTGACTGTCACTGAATTGTATTTTATTTAAAACACAGTATAATTCAAATATACATAATTAAAGTCAAAGACACATTATTGTGCACACTGATATAACTACAGATATGTTAACAGACTTTGAGTCAATCCTGAAAACAGATTCTGTTTAACAAGTGAAACCTCTTCATAATACCTGATATTTTTGTTTGTCTTTTCAAGAAATAGAAAAGAAAAAACGTTTCACTCGATTTTAAACATTTCAGTCAGAAATTATTGTTTGGGAAAAACAAGCCAATAAATTTGTTCAAGTTTATGCCACAATAACAAGCGAATACAAAAAATACGCATTACTCACTCATTATGATGATCACTCAGTGACTCTCTGGAGTCTGCATTCTTCTAGTCTGAGGTAATCCAAAAGTTTATTCCTCTAAGTGTCTTCTTGAGGTATTAATTTACCACAGCGGATATTTTTCTGAGGTGAATTCAGTTTTATTCCTCTCAGCACAAAGCGCACAGCATACGGGATGAACTTCAGGCAAACTCTCGCTGCTTTGTTTGTGTTGATGTGGGTGTTTACATGCCGCCTGCTTCGCATGGATGATTATCATATCTATTGTGCTCGCGGCGCAGGGGCTTGATCGCATTAAAAGGTAATGAAGGAGACGCAAAAGACTGGAGATCGTGCTGGTTTTATATGAATTACTTTATCACAGAATATTTGTTTTGGATTAGACTGTTTTAGTGTAATAGTAGACATATCAAGCTTTCTACAGATATAACTCATGTCTCTTTGTGGAGTTTTTGCTGAGTTTCAGTTTGTTTTAGTGACTCATAACTGAATTGAAGATCGCACAGACCAACCGGGCAGGCAGCGCATTCTGTTTGTTTTCTTCATTTTCTTAATACACAAAGTTGTGTTGTTATTATGTGTGTATACAAATTAAAGTAGACCCGTCAAAGATTCAATTGATGTATTGCTCTTATCTGTACTATCAAAACTCTTATGACGTCACATGTATGTGTTTGCGGGCCCCTATGGGTTAAGAAACATGTTTTATTACTATGACAGCTGAATATGGTAGTGCTGCTTTTTATATGTATGATAGACACAGAGTGGTTGAACTAGGTATTGCAGTTTAAATTCAAAATATCGGAGTCGTTTTTTTTCACCCAGCGCCTCCTACTCAGACTTAACGGACATGCAGGTTGCAAATTGAAGACAACAACTAGAACGAGTGCAATAACAAAGGAATGTGCAGTTTTTTCCTGCCAACTGACAAACCCAGGGTTCTGAAACACAACTGGGTAAACCGACGGTGGGCGGGTTTCACAAACCAAAGCAATATCCTGTACTCTGGTCCAGAATGCATATTTTTTATATGCATAATGCATAAGTTAATAACTGTGTATAGCATTGTTTTTCAGACAAACAAGTATGGTAACTTAGAAGTCAAAAGAGTCAAAATCCTAAATACAATATTTTTGTACATTTTTTTTTTTTTTTGAGACCTTGAGAGTTTTCTTTTTTTTTCAGATTCCATCATGAAAACAATGACTAAAAACTAAATGACCTCAAACCCTTGAATGGTGGTGTATGTAGAAGCTGTTTTTTAAGTAACTAAAGGCTGTACTGTATTCACAGCAAAAAAAATAAAAAATAAAAAATCCAGCCATTCAGCTGTGAAGCTTGCCTAACACTGACCTTTAGCCGTGACTATTCACAAGAAAAGCATTAGTCTTTCACACGGTGTTGTAGTATAACAGTTAGTGGAGCTAAAATTGAATGAATTCATCAATATGAAAATGTACACGGTTTGAAATGTTTGCTGATTTTCTTTCCATATTAAAACTGAATGATCTTCTCCTGCTGTTTTATTGAATCTCCTGCCAGACATCTGCAACTGACCAAATAAAACAGGAGTTAAACAAAGCAAACATTGTAGCTGTGAGAAAAAAGACAAGCACAAATGAACTTGCTAGCACGGAAAACTTCCGCAAATGTGATTTAAAGCCACAGGTAAGTACTTAAGAGAAAGAAAATGATAGATGAAGATAACAGACGCACAATCAAATCAATCTAAGTTTGTAGAGCATGGATACTGAATATTCTGACACAATTATGGTAAAGAGGTGGTTTTCCCTTTCAGATGTAATGCTGTATTAATGTTTTTCCATAACTTTTTTGACTTTAATGTTTACAGGCTAATATTATTGGTAATGGTTTACAATAAAGTTCCATTTGTTTACATTAGATTTATTAGTTAACAAGAACTAATAAATGACACCTACAGAAAAAATAATAATTTTTTTGTCGCAAACTGTGGCAAAAAGTCTATTACGAAGGTAACAGTTTGATTAAGATGCATGTCTGTACTGCACTTTAATAATGTGACTAAAATAGTACTCTGTTGTGTTTACTTTGATTATGACTTTAGCCAGATTAACGTAATCAAAAATCTCTGTTTACATGGTAGATTCTCAGAGTATTGAATTAAAGTATTAAAGTACTGATGTCCATGTAAACAATTTTGATCTCATGTGGGCTTTAACTATTGGGGCCTTATAGAAAACTGTTGTGTTGGCATTTGTTTAAAATACTTTTTTCTATATATTTTTTTGCATATAAAATGCCCTAAATTTAAATACTTGTACTGTGAATTTTATTTGGTTAGCCTGACTGATGGAAAAGTATATCCTTTGCTAAATTAAATTAGAGTGTATGAGACACTCTGGGATTATGGATTACACTAACCTTGAAAAGTGGTTTTAATGTAATGGTAATTTTTCACTTCAGGTAATGGGAACGTCAAAGGATCAATCACAGGATACTTCTTGAAAATCTGTTGGCTCTGGATCGCTGCTGGGCAGCTTTGCAATGACCATTTACCAGAAAGCTTCAAAAATTATAATACAAAATAAATAAATAAATAAATAAAATAAAATAAATAATCAAAGGCATATTTTTTTGCTCAGCTCTCCTGTTCACATTAGCCTGCTGGAAATAAGTATATATGTGTTTGTGAGCTTTTCGAAGAGGTGTGGTGTGTTGACTGTTAACAGTTGATGTAGGGTCCAGTCTAATGAGAATGTAACCTGCTGCTGAAAAGGCCTCACATCCACTCTCCATTAACTCTGCAACCCAATTACACATTGCTCTCTGATAGGTCAAACCCCCACTGCCTCATTTACATAATAACTCAATGGATACTGGGAAGGGAACATGCTCAAAGGCAAAGGTCTGTCAATTACACACAAACACACACACACACACACAGGATTTAAGGATACATTGCCAGTATTTTTAAACAATCTTTTTAACTATAAAATATTTTACTATGTTTTGTTAAAGGATTATGGCATCCAAAAATGCAATCTGTCAATTTACATACCATGTTATTCCAGACTTCCAAATCTCTCTCTTTCTGTGCAAATTTGAATGTTTATTAATACTGTAATATGATTCATTACAACATCTTAATGACTTGATTAGCAGTTTTATTCATGAGTTTGGAAAGTGATTTATTGAGTTTTTGTTAAAAGAGTGCTGCATTTTTCTAGTTACATATAAATACATTTTCAAACATTGTTTAAGTTTAACTGTTTAAGAAATATCTATTTGTCAACCTAAAACGTGTTTTATTAAGCCTCAAGGACAGAGACTGTCGTCCGCGGCAAAAACCAGCTATTGTTATTAAATGTTTAATAACTTTTGAACCGCTAATCATATCTGAATGCTTTAAAAAGTGGCATAAAGCTGATATTCTCCACTGTCTCATTTTGATATTCAGAGGCTCCGTAGCCTGCGTGATTGCGTCATCACATTTTGACAACATTGATTCGTTGCATTTTGCTCCTCTTAGCCAAACAGGACTGGTTATTGACTGGTTATAGTCCCACCCCCATGCCCGGATTGGAATTTAGGTATTCGCATCACGAGGTGATGTCCCGTTAACATCATTCAGAGCCAGCAGATCATTTGGCTGTTATATTGTGTAAATAATACTTATGTAGTCCATTAATATCAGTTGCACAGTCTTTTCTGTTGCACTCTGTATATTTCTCACTCATTTTGTGTGTAGTTTTTTTAATCATTTACACTGCTTGCATTTTTGTTGCAGAAGTCAATTAATATCAGTTGCACTGTTTTTTCTGTTGCACTCTGTATATTTCTCACTCATTTTGTGTGTAGTTTTTTTTAATCATTTACACTGCTTGCATTTTTGTTTGCTGTCACTATTAGCTGCACGGTTTGTGTTTATTGCTCAAACTCAGATTGAAAATATACTTCTCTTTAAAAAAAAAACAAAAAGAAAAAATTAAGTCTTTTTACTGTGACTTTGTTCTGTTTTTCCATTTTTTAACATATTGCTAGTAAACTAAACAGACCTGTTTTCCACTGAAAAGCGCCTATAACGATATTACAATAAATGGCTATAAATTGCATGGGGAATGTTATACAGTATGTAAACAAAATATTTTTTGGAAATGTAAAACATGCAGATACAGTGCAGGTGTGTCAGCCTCCCCTAAAATGTTCTAGGTCTTTAAGGGTTAACCGATTTATTGTGGAAATAAAGTAATTGCACTGTAAAATCCCCTCTGCAGTTTCATTATCACTCAGATTCTAAAATAACATGTCAAAAAATCTGGTTTCTAGTTTTTGTGACATGAATGCAGTGAAGTTTTATTTTTTAAGCAAATAAGTAAACTTTCTGTTTCTCATGAAAAGCTGTCATATGTCTTAGAAAATTGCAGCACACAAGCCACAAAATAATACACTATGAACTGTGATAATAAGGAAAAGAACTACGTGAAAATGCTTCCGAATGAATGAATACATGCATATACAGCATAAAGGTTTAGAATAGGAAATGGTAGTCAGTATATGATGACAGAAGTTTTTTGAGCAAATTATGCTTTCAAATGACCAAACTAGTGAAGGTCCTTCTAGGACTGATAAAATTCTACCAATCCATTCAGTTTTAAATACTTTGATGCATTTCTGCAACACAGCCAATTTCTCCAATATAGGGTTTTCTGATTTCCATAAAGCTCATCATTTTCTGGTAATTCCATTGCTTACCGAAGTCAGAACAGAAAACCCAAGGCAATAAATGAATCAAGCAAACAGAGAGTGAGGAAAACAGAAGACTCAGAAGCACACTTTACCTCTATGACTTGAAAGATAGCAGGCAGGAGACGGCTCTCTCTAACAAGCCTGTTGGGGGAAACACACACACAGAAATACACACATTTAGCTTGTGACACACACATTTACTTCATGGCACTAGGCCCACATTCCATCTTCATTAGTGTGACACTTGTGAACGCATTTGGGTTTTGGCACTGAACGGGACCGCTGAGGTGTGAACGCTTCATCGTGCCAAGATCAGTCAGCTGGGAAAATGACCTTTGACTAATCCGGTGACGAGTGAAAAAGAAAGAGAAAGCATGCTGCTGAAAGGATGAAAGAGTGAGAGAATGATGGAGGGAGAAAGTCGAATGGAAAACACTCAATGTATTAAGAATGAGAAATAGAGGAACTGTATGCAAACCTAGTGTAAAAAAAAGAATTTTGGGGAATTTGGGAAGATTATTAGATTATAATGCTCAAAAATGTTTTCAATAGAGAAGCTTCAATAGGCTCAAATGTTTAAACATGCTTCTGATGCCCAAAAAGCTGTGGTTGCCAGAAATTACAAGTGCTAGTAATACTGTTTCAAGTAATATTAGATGGTGTAAATGGATGCCTGTATTTTTTTCCCTTCAAAATGGACTGATAACAACCAGAACAACTAGGGATGCACCGAATGTTTGGCAACCAAAATGGTTTCACTTTATTTTGATGGTCCCTTTAACATATTCTTTTGATTATAAGTAACACCTACATATCTACTAACTCAGATTATTAGTAGACTGGTAGGGTTAGGGTTAGAATAGGTTGATATGTACTTGCAAAGTTACTTATAGTCAGTAGAGCGTCTTTTTGGGAGACCATCACAATGAAGAGTTAATTAGATATTAATTAGAGAGTGCACTGATATTCTAATGAGAGTTAGTTGACATGTAGGTCCAAAGCTACTTATTGTCAACAGATTATTTTGATGGTCCCTTTTGAACAAAGTGTTACCAAGAAATCTGTTTGTTATCAAGTCCAAATCTGCACTGGAAGAGGGTTACCCGTTAGCTTCTAGGTAACAATTTTTTGATGCGTCTACTAAAGAGTCTAAAAAGTCTGTCTAGGTAGATGGTTTACTAGGTCTGAATGTATGAACAAAAATGATGCTCAAAAATGCTATGCATGCAGTTCAGACTCAAATTGTATGAAATAAATGTCTGAAGGCTACTATAATGACCAAAAATGCTGTCTATGTAGGTAACTCATTTGAAATAAATGTTTGAAAGTGTGTGGTGATTTAAACGCACTTATTTAGTTTAGTAAATCAAATATTTAAATATGCTTACAGCTATAAAATGCTGACAGTGAGCAGTTCACTAAAGTTTAAATCATTTAAGTAGAATGTACATACATGTCTATATGATGCATGAAACTGCTGACACGGTAGACAGCTCACTAGGTTTGTATGTAATTATGATGTCCAAAACCGCTGACGATGCTGGCTCCTCACTAGATGCGCATCGTTTAAATGGGACATTCAAAAACGTCTCGGTAGACAGTCCATTTGGTCTGAATGCTATGTCCTAAATGCTTAAAAGGCTGTCTAGGTAGGCAACACACAACACAAAAAAAAAAAAGCCAAAGAATGCTCCAGACAGCCAGGCTCAGAGGAATAATGGTGGCCTTTATTGGAAATGACTTGTCATCCTCTTATTGACTAAGGTATTTGATTCACAGCCAATTATCCTACGAAAGGTGCATAGAGCAGAATGCCACAATAATTTAAGAAAAGGACAGCCTGATCAAACAAAATTAGCTGAAGGGCCACAATTGGAATACTTACTGTGTCCTTCCCCGTCAATACAGGAATATATAACATAGTGCTATAGAGTTGCTTGACCATTCTCCCCTGAGTATGTCCTCTATGGAGGATATAGTTTCTTTGAGTGAGAAAGACTGAAAACTGCCCAGAACCTGAGATAAGGTGAATACAGAGGTCTATAGGAGTAAATCTCCCACTAACTTGCTGAATTCTTGATATATGAACCCAAAGCCAGAAGTAGAGAAAAGTATTATCCTCTTTGTGCCTGAAAGTCAGCGGAGCTCAAAACCTTGGATTTAGGGATTTTTTTAGGTTAAAAACAGGGACTACTGTCCCAAATAATTGTGTATTTTGAAGGAAAAGGGTAAAAATAATCAACAGGAACAGCAAGGGTCTTTTGATAGTTAAAGAACTAATTAAATTAGATTTGCATTTACTTAAGCACATAACTAATTAAATAATGCATTTTTGAAGAGTGTTTGAAGAAATCAATGGAGATGCTGTCAGTGTTGTCAACTTAGCGATTTTTCAGACCTCTTTTTTATTTCTTTATTTTTTTTTTAAACAGCCTAGCGACCAAGCCCTAATCTTATGTTAGTTTCTGGGACTTGCCGGCACTGTGCTTCACACAAGAGCAAGGTCTTTCTTTCCCGCCACATACATCTCTCTCTCTCTTTCTCTCTCTGTGTCTGCTCTGCTCAGCAAGCAGCTGAGAGTTAAAGCAGCATGTAACTTTCTCTGTTTTCAGAATTTGCTAAATGTATATAATGAGTGAGTACATCATGAATTCATCTTCCAAAACGTGTTTTTGTCTCATCCCAAATAACTTTAATACGTGGTTATTCTTGGACTACTGTAGCTTGGTCGGGTCGGCACTGCTGCAGAGTAACACATAGCTGTGTGAATCAACATGAAATTAGAAAATTTGTTCATTAGTTATTGTCTTTATCTTATGTTATTATCTTATCTTATCTTATGGCTATTTGATTTTATCAGACGATGGCAGCAATATGGGCAAAACCAAAGAGCTGTCAAAAGACACAAGAGACAAAATTGTAGACACAAAGCTTGAAAGAGCTACGGGGCAATTGCCAAGCAGCTTGGTCAAATCTTAAAATGAATATCCATACCATAAATTATAATGTTGCAAACTACTTACTGAATTTGAACCATGAGAACCATAAACTCAGGGTTATAACTAAAGATTTGATATATTTTGTCTACAAACTAAATTTGTCATGCCATTTACTGTGCTCTTTAAAATATCCTATAGGAGCCATTTATTTTTGCTATTCTTACTGATAAAGAATGTGGTAAATACAGAAAACATTGAACTAGAACTCACATCTTTCATATACACAAGAAAGCTGAACATATCTATCATTGCACATAAAACATTAAGCCTCGCCTCAAAGACAGTGACTTCGTACCAAAGAAACTACTCAATATACCAAGAATAGATTACCTGCAGCAAAGAACATTAATTAATTGACAAGAACATCATGAAATATACAGTCACTCATGGTACACAGAGTCCATTGACAGAACAGTGACGCACATCGAGCAATCAGTACACTGAAGTGTGCACCTTTCTGCCGTCTGTTTATTCAGAACAGTCAATGATCTCTCATCTGTCTGTGCTCTCCTTCCTAGCAAACATCATTACCCCTACAATTACCAACAAAACACGAGAGCCAATACAAAACACACACTTCTCTGGGTACAACGGAGTAAGCAGGCATAATGAATAGGACCATTTCATCGTGACACAACAGAGAGGGGGAGAGAGACTGTGGCCTTTTCACACTGAAGGCTTATTCTTGTCCAATATGTGCTCCATTAGGTCTTTAATAGGCAAGCAGCCCGGTGACTAGGATCACTCATCCATCTTTCTGAATGACAAGCGTTTGCAGAGGTAAATGGGGTCAACCGGGTGGGTGAGAAAATACTGAGCTTTTCACTTACACAGCTTTCAGACCAACTGGGTTATTGGCCCACTTCCACAGTCCTCAGGCAAAGTAGCAGGTGTCCAGAGGCACAGTTTTTCACCACTTGGATAAAGTGGTCGTGGTCCACATAGTAATGGACTGCGTTTCAGGCTACGAGTAACTGCCATGCAATCTGTCAAGAACATGTCGGAATCATTTTTTACCCCCAAATCTACATTTCAATGTTTAAAAAAAAAGAATTGTTCTAAATATAGATATACACTGCTCAAAAAATAAAGGGAACACTAAAATAACACATCCTAGACCCTCTAAAAAAAAAAAAAAAATGCCACCCCACACCATTACTGACCCATTACCAAACCGGTCATGCTGGAGGATGTTGCAGGCAACAGAACGTTCTTCACGGCGTCTCCAGACTCTGTCACCTCTGTGACATGTGTGAACCTGCATTCATCTGTGAAGAGCACAGGGCGCCAGTGGCGAATTGCCAAAGGTGTTCTCTGGCAAATGGCAAACATCCTGCACTGTATTTGGCTGTAAGCACAACCCTCACCTGTGGATGTTGGGCCCTCATACCACCCTCAAGGAGTCAGTTTCTGTCCATTTGAGCATACACATGTACATGTATGGCCTGCTGGAGGTCATTTTGCAGGGCTCTGGCAGTGCTGCTCTTCCTTGCACAAAGGCGGAGCTAGCGGTCCTGCTGCTGGGTTGTTGCCCTCCTACGGCCTTCTCCACATCTCCTGATGTACTGGCCTGTCTCCTGGTAGCACCTCCATGCTTTGTACACTACGCTGACAGACACAGCGAACTTTGCCACAGCTCGCATTGATGTGCCATCCTGGATGAGTTGCACTAACTGAGCCACCTGTGTGGGTTGTAGACTACCACTAGTGCTACCACTAGTGTGGTACAGAATTCAGAAGTGACCAAACCATCAGCCAGAAATCATAGGAACTGAGAAGTGGTGCAGAACCACTCTTTTATTGGGGGTGTCTTGCTAATTGCCTATAATTTCAAAATGTAGTCTAATCCATTTGCACAACAGCATGTGAAGTTGATTGTCAATCAGCGTAACTTCCTAAGTGGGCAGTTTGATTTCACAGAAGTGTGACTGACTTGGAGTTAAATTGTGTTGTTAAGTGTTCCCTTGATTTTTTTTTAAATTTCTTTTCTAGCACTTTAGATACAAGTGTTCCTTTGCGCGTAAGAAAGGTAAAAGAAAATTGTTTGATCCGTGGTATAAAGAGCACACTCGCACCCTAAAGAGAGCAGCTCGGAAAATGGAGTGTAGCTGGAGGAAAACAAAGCTAAAAGTCTTTTAATTAGCTTGGCTAACTTACAGAAAAGCATTGAAAAGGGCTAGATCAACAAACATAACCCTCTGTATCTACTCAATACAGTGACTAAATTAAAGAAAAATAAAGCATCAACAGGTACTGACTTTCCACAAGATCACAGCAGTAATGAATTTATGCAATATTTAACTTCCAAGCTTAATACTATTAGATATAAAATAGAAACTGTGCAGCCATCAGCTACAGTATACCATCAGATCCCCTGAGGAAAAATTCCACACATTCTCTACCATTGGAGAGGAAGAATTGTATGAAGTTGTTAAATCATCTAAACCAACAACACCTATGTTAGACCCAATTCCATCTAAACTATTAAAAGTGCTGCTTCCAGAAGTCATAGATCCTCTTTTGTCTATTATTCATTCATCATTGTCATTAG
>JAUYWG010000051.1:4494386-4534521 GCA_034779775.1 Enteromius afrohamiltoni
GTTTTTATCTAATATATTTTAAACTGTTTTCCAAAAACAAACTAAACTTTTCCGGAACAACAAGTGTTTAATGCGTATACCTTTAATATATCATTAAAACTAGGGGTGGGCGATATAACCAAAATCTTTTTGTTTGTCAAAGTTTGTCACTTGTCGCTTTTTGGGAACAATTTCACCAAGGGGGTCTGAAAAGTCGCTAAATCTTGCAACAAAGTCGATAAGTTGGCAACACTGCTTTTTCCATTGTTGAAGTGAATGTGTATTGTGTGGTTACGTAACGTGCAACGTCACGTGATCTCAACCGTGATTAAAACCATAGATCATGAAAGAATGAAAGAATCACTCAAATAGCTGCATCTTGTCTGGATTGGCATACAGGTTGAAAAGACAAAAATATTTGTTGTTATGATAAATGGGTGATTTGCAAAGAAGAGTCCACTTTAGAAAAGTAGTAAATAATAGTTGCATTCAATCCATAAAACGATATTCTAACATTTGAATGAAATTTAAAGAATGTGAAGGTTTTTTCTACCCATATGTAAATCTCTTTCATGCAATTTAATACGTTCAGTTAAAACTGCATATTATATGCATGTCATATTTGACTCTTTAGCATATTTCTTGAACTAACTATGAATTGCTCCAATTTAATCAAACTGGGGTGCGTTTCCCAAAAGCAACCATGGTAGCAAGTTCCGTCATTACCGATAGAGTTCAAAGGAACTAACGATCATAGTTGGCTAACAATGCTTTTGGGAAACGCACCCCTGGATTATATTAGAAGAATATAGTGTCAATCTAGAAATTTCAATGACTTTATAGAACTGCAGTGACTTCACCTTTACTGGTATTTCATGATTTTAAATTACCCTAAAATACAAAGGTTTCTTGTGAACAAGCATCAACAAGCTACAGAATCTTTCTAGTTCTTCATTCGAGTTTTTATTCTAACCACTTGCAACAGTGGCACGCAATGAGAGACAAGACATTTTGTCAATGACTTGGTTTCTATTTGTGTCACAAATCAATACATTTCACTGGTTCAAAACCAAGCTTTACATTAAGCATTAAATTTCTCCTGATTGACAGCTATTGTGGGCTATTGTGAGCATAGACGAACTGCTTGTTGCTGGAAGCTTTGCATCATATCACGCCTGGTTAGGACACAATCTTACTTTCGATAAATAGAGAGGATGGAGGAGTAAACTGAGAGAGCAGAATATAGGTAAGTGAGTGGTGAGTCTTACTGTGGCAGCAGGGCCTCAGAGATGAGCGTCAGCAAGCGAGTGTTGGAGGAGATGCCTTCACCTTCCCACTCTGACTCTCGTTCTCTCCCTCCATCTCTCTCTCTTTCCTCCACCTCGTCTTGGCTCAGCAGCAGCAACGTGATCTCTGACAGCACACGCAAACTCACAATACGCCATTCCACTGGGACACACACAGCAGAAGAGTTAGATATATACATGGATAAGTTTTTTTTTTTTTTTTTTATACATATTTGCACAAATAAAACTAACAAAAAAACATATACACACACACACATACATACACACAGATAGATGCACAAATATAAATCTTACCCATGGATAAAAGATGTTTGTTTTACATAATCTTAAAGACCCTTCCTTCTAACAGTTTATGCTTTAATACTTAATTTAAGCAAATGCATGATATGTAAATTACATATATTTTTTACTTTTTTAAAAATTTTTATTTAATGTTGTTTGATGTACATACAGTATTACCACAGTTCAGAAATTAAATGCAACTGAGCGGTGCTAAACATTTTAAGCCTATCTTAAACAAGAGAAAAAAACTTGTTTAAGAACATGAAAAAAAACATGAGTGCAGTGCTGCACCTGGTGAGCTACTGTGCAATCTTACTAATTATCTTACTGTTATTGTTTTAGGATTTAGTTATGCCCCACACACCGACACACATTTATTGAATTAAAAATAAACAAAATTAACTTTAGTAAAAAGTGTCTTTTAGTAAAAGTCATTACAGTATTGTGCAAGGACCTGTGCAGCAATACTTTTTTATTATCATAACTGTTTTACTGCCACTATGTCACGTGTAAACTGCAGTGAAATTTATGTTTAAAGGGTTACTCCAACCTAACATTTTGTTATTAATTACTTATCCTAATGTCGTTCCAAACTTGTAAAAATGTAGTCCATCCTAAGAATGCAATTTAAGATATTTTGAATGAAGGCTTTTGACTGTTCCATTGACTGCTAAGTAATGAACACTGCCAAGGTCCAGAATACACTATCTGCCATCAGTGGTTCAATCTGTATTTTATAAAACAACCAGAATACTTTTTGTAAACAAAGAAAATACAAATAATCCTATGTATTTAACAGTTTGTCTTCTCTGTAGCTCACTGTAGAGCCATTTTGAAGAATATCCACTGGACACAAATAGGGTATGTGGTTCTTTGTTTACTACACCACAAGATATGTCACTTGATTGCAGATGGACTATTCTGATGATGTCTTTCAGATTTTTCTAGACCTTGATAGTGTTAATTTCTTGGCAGTCAATGAGGCAATCACAAGCACAGGGGTAGAACAGGGGTAAGTGATTAATGACAACATTTTAGGGTTCAATAACCCTTCGAGTTTTGCAGAAAAGATTGGGATTTACATAAAAATAAATATCCACTGTTAGACACTATTAGTTGACAAGAATAGTAAGAATGTGAAATGGGTTCTATAATCAAGCCCACAAGACCCAAGAAAAAACCCAATTTGTTTGCTTCCATTTGTGCCATTTCATAGTTTTGATTACTTTTCTATTCAAAAATGTAGGCATTAGTAATAAAGAAGAATCAATAATGTACCAAACCTGGACTGGTGTATAATTGTTTTATCTGCAGCTGAAATGTTTTCTCACCGTTCTTACTGAAGGCCAGGGACGCTAGAGGTGGTACAATCAAATCCACAACCTTGGGGAAACAAAAAGATAAGTCGGCATTACTCTACACGTGAGAAATCTCACCTATATGTGCTTAGTCTTACCAGATCTCCCCCCCCGACACACACGAGTGAGGGAGTGAAAGTGAACTGCTGGAAGCAGGAGAACAGTGCTCTGAACAGCTCCAATTTGCATGGAAATGTGATGTCAGCTCTGCCCTTTGATCATAGAAAGTGTGTTCCAACAAAAGGCCTTACACCAGCTCTTTTGAAAATTAGAATCAGGTTTTACGATTATTACCAACTACAATCAGTCGCACAGCAGCAAATGTTGCGCACAGGTGTCTTAATGTGGATGGCTGTGGGCATCACTCAAACAAAGGACTTCACTCTCTCTGACTCTAAGTGAAAAGAACACCAAAGAAATGTGTTGTAAAGGTTATCTATGAATTTCTCCCTTCTTCTGTCTCTATTGTAAGCTTTTTTCACTGAGCTGCAAGTATTGTATGCTAAACCCGCAGCGCATCTTTGATCTCTTGCCCGCACCTTATGAGACGTTTGTCGTGAATGTCAGTATAATGGTAATTCTTTCTCTGTAGCTTAGTCGTGGTATATTAGAATGCTCAGAAACAAACTTTGTGAGCTGTCTACCCAGACAGCCTTTATATGGGTCAATGAAGAATAAAAGTGTCCTTGATAAAGTAAAGTAAAGGAATACATGTTCAAAATCTACAACACGTGCTCATGAGTTCTTAGAAATGTACTATTCATGCTGATTTCATATAGTTTTGAAAAAACGTTTTTACATTTAAAAGGTTAAAACTGAATGAAAATGTCAAACAAGTGTTCGATTTTGACCACAACTTTTTTAAATAACAATACTACTATGCAATGTTACACTATTAATAACAGTGATATGCTACAACAACAAGGTTTTATTTTCAAAAATGTTACTGTTTTAGGATGTATTTCAGTTTCACCCAAATACCCATACACGCACATTTATTTGATTGAAAATAAGTAAAACAAGTAATTTTAGTAAAATTATTAATTATAATATAAATAAAATTGTTAAATTCATTACATTTTGTATCATTATAAATAACTCTACTGTCAATGTGCATCAATTGAATGCATCCTTTCTAATTAAAAGTATTAACTTAATGTGCTTTATATATTATGATATTTTTGTATGTGCCTCAGGAGATATTAATTTTCCTTGCCAGGCTGTTATTGAAAATAAGAACCTGCTTTTAATTAACTTGTCTGGTTAAAGTAAGTTAAAATAAAATAACACAAATCTTAGTAACCCCAACCTTTTAATTGGTAGTGCAACGGGAAAAAAGGGTCAAGCCATGACTTACACCTTCACAGCATTTTTGAAAATGCTGGAAATATGTTACCATAAGTTACCATACTTGTTTATCTAAAAAACAATGATAAACTAACTATTTTATTTCAGTCAAGAAAGCTACCAAATTAAGTTTCTGTTGGTGTCATCAATCTGGAAACCTGCATGTGCGTTATGTTTGAGGATGAGGGGCCGATGAAAAACCCTTCTCCAATATTTTGAATTTGCAATACCCTGTTACTAAATACAGGTGATTGCCTTATTTCAAAACAGTGTAAGTTTTTTGTAATGACAAAATGTTAACACTACATTATAAACACTCTACAAAGGTAACAATAAAAGTGTTATAAAGAAGGGTTTATAAAGTAATGACTAATAAGTAATTTACAAATTTATTTGAAATCATTTTAAGCACTGCATAAACAAGACTGAAACAGGTTGCAGTGAACACAGCTGTTTTTGACAAGGTAAAGAGGGTGTTATTTTACACTAATACCTTGCTGAAGGCCTTATGAAGACCCTAAAGAACCATACTGACTAGTAAGAAACGGGAATCCAATGTCTCCTTTAAGAAAAGTTTACTGAATGTTTCTTTGGTGCAACCAAAGCAGTTCTTCTATGACATTTCCCTCTTGTCTTTGTCAATAACTCTCAGGAATATCAGTTTCAATAAACTGCAGTCATTCATATATGCTACTGTATACGTATTGAGTGTGTGTCTGTGTGTGTGTGTTTTGAGAGTGAAGAATAGGATTTAATGACTCCTGGAGAACTGTAATTAAGGTGCCTTCTCCTATTATAGAGTATCAGAGTCTGTGTCTTCTCGACGCTTCCTGATGCATCAGTCCTACAGAACACATGTCAATACTCATTACAAAAGCCTCGCACGCAGAGAGATATACACACATACACACTCCCTTCACTCCTGAGTGATTTCCTGTTGCCGAGAGGTTTGTGAGAATAATAGTGCTGGGCAAAGGGGAGCCGTGATCTGTTGTAGCTCCGCCAGGCGTGAGGAAGTGAGACCTCAGGTTAGACGTGAATGTGGCCCTTGCTGCTCTGATACATAGCTTGATATATTGTGTTCGTGAGCCTGTCTTTTAGTTTTACCATCTGCATGGGGTCAAATAGAGAGCTTAGAGACTAACTTGGCCAGAACATTTTCATCGATGCATAGTGCGCACTTTTGCTGGGAGACAGAGTTCAGTGCAATTCTCCCACGGCACACGTTAACAAAATTAAGCTAAATGCTGCTAGAAATATGCTTAAATAATGTATAAATAATCGGAAGAGACTAAATTTAAATCATAACATCAAAGAGTGGCATATACTCACAGTGCAGTGATAGAGACTGAGTAGAGCGGGATGTTGGGAAATAGCCTCCACTGCAGACAGTGTGTTTCTGATCAGCTCCTCTGATGCTGCTTGACCTGGTAATCATGGAAGAAATGCTCATAGAAAGCATAAAGGTAGGCATCTCACTTTTGAACAATTAATTTTCAGCTAATGGCTGAAAAACAAATTTTACACTGAAAAACATCAATAATTTAACTATATTTGATCTCCTGAAAAACAACATGTCTGGAAAATTGGAGCTAAATTACATTAGAGCCGTATAACAAAGTGTCTTGAACACTAAATAATGTAGTTCATGTGAGTCTGGCTTAAAATAAAAAGCATAGAAAGAGTTGAAGAATTTGCGAAAAACTGCAAGCAATAAAAACGTACCTATAGCACTTCCCAAACTTGTCTCATTGGAGTCAATGGAGGTTATGTGATTCTTTTCAAGAATTAAGAAGAGAAAAGAGAGATCAAAGTTTAATATTTTAATATCACTCATTAAGTCATTTTCACTAAGTGAGTTAAAAAAAATTAAATAAAAATACTACAATATTTTGGACATGCAACAGTGTAATTAAAGGGCCAGTGTCAAATCACATTCTAAAATGTATAGTCAGGATGACTGATATGTAGGGCTGGGCGATTTATTCAAGCGCATTTTGTCAGTAAAGCCAATAGCGATAAATCTCAATCAGCTGTTTTTAAAATGCGCGGCAGTTGATACATAGAGCCGTAGATCACTGAGGAGCTACGCAATATCGTCTTCAGAATTGGAAGCGATTCATTTCTCATTTTGAACGCGAAATTGCGTCAGTGATCTACGGCTCTGTGTATCAACTGCCGTGCATTTTAAAAACAGCTGATTGAGATTTACTGAGCTGTACTGACAAAATGCACATGAATGAATCGACGATTAAATCGCCCAGCCCTACTGATATGTATCATTTAATAAAAGACAAACAAAAATTGCTTCATCTGTGTGGTACATCGTTGTGTACACAACATAGTTAGTCACAGGGATGCATATGGTTTAATAGGTAATTCAGCACTTTTTTTAGATTTTACTTCAGTATCAGACCGTATCGACCAAAACTGAATCCCAGGTATCGGAATCTATTGGAGCATCCCTAACCTTATGACTTGGTTTTTGCACTGATATGCATTGTCTGCTATAAGGCCTTTTATAGAGAGGTATGTGCCTTTCCAAATAATGTCCAATCAAATTAATTTACCACAGGAGGACATACCAAGGTATAACAGCATCTCAGGAATAATTAAGAGAAATGAGAGAGACACCTGAGCTCAATTTCAAGTGTTGTTGGTCTGAGTAATTATGTAAATGTGATATTTCAGTTTTTTTGTTTTTTTTTTATTTAAACAATTGCAGTATCAAGCTGCAACATAACAGAATGTAAAAAAGTGAAGGGGGTTTAAATACTTTGAGTTTCATATATCTTACTGACCTCAAAGTTTTGGACAGTAGTGTATGCGAGTATAGCAAATGGCTTAAAAAAGGAAACATTTACCAGACGTTTTAACAATAAACAGTAAAACTGAGAGACTCACCAGCAGTTTTCCAAACTTGATGAGAAAGGCCTCAGTTACCACCTGCGGTCTGAAGATCTGACAAAGCAAACAGGCACAGTCATGAAGGGATCTACTCTAAAAGACACTTCACCAACCTACAACACTGTACAGCATTGCTTTTCGCTACCCTTGAGTCTTATTCCGTTTGAGTTCTACCAAAAACTGTCAGTCTTCACTTGAGCTTTAGCAGCTATGAAGTCTTACAGTTGTCTTGAACACAGCCGAATGTACGCTGTAGATTTCTTTTTATCGTACTGTAAAATTGGCAGACTTGGATCTATTAATGCATCATGCCCACCGACGGCCGATAAACTGCCTTTGCAATAAATCTTCTGGCAGGTTCAGAATTTTTAGGCCACACTACTACGCTCTAGACGCTCATCGCTGTCAATCGTTACTAAAATCCCAGCTACGATGCGCATCGTACAGTCTGACATAAGAATGTTAATGTCACTGAGGAATGTCACTGTTAAAGTCTGCCGTGGGCTTTACCCAAGATCTCATCCGGGATGCGTCGTACCGTACAATCTGACAAGCAGCGATTGTAGAGGACGGGAAAAAAAAAAAAAAAAAAGCAAAATGTTCAGCCGGTTTAAGAGAAAATGTTATAAACCCCCGCTGTTCTGTCAGAGGACATTTTTCCCCATCATGCACCATTTCCACTAAGCAGCAGAATATGTGGTTTTCGAGTGCAGTCCATTTACAATGCCATCCTGGGATGTGATCTTCTTCTCGGGAGGACTCCAGCACTGGTGTGAGAATGAGGGGGTTCATGTTTATGCTGTAGGACTGTAATGATGTGAGGTCTGAGGTCATAGTCCTGGACAGCGAAGTATTGAGCTCTTATCCATTCTTGCCTCTGAAAAACACATTGGAACCGACCTCTGCGCTGACCCCTGTGACTGATGAGTGCTGTGAGTGTCAGCGTAGTGTGTTGGTTGTCAGTGAAGCAACAGGCCAGAGAGACAGATGAGACCATAGAGAGGGCTCATCGCATGAATGTATGTATGGATGCACAAACACACAGGCATGCTCTCATATTACAAGAGCACGACGCCTCTCAGAACCACACAGCAGCTGAAGAGATCAGGCACACAGGGCTCAAGGGCATAAGAGGCCAGTGAAGTCTCAAAGATGCAGACCAACCTGCTACTGGGAAGACAACCAGCTATGCCCTGCAGCATTTTTCTTAATATCAGAACACACATACACACTGGCTCTATGTAGCCAGACTTTTGACTATAGGCATGAAGTCTAGCCCACACTACAGCCTATTCTAGCCAAGAACCGCCCACTTATGCAGGAAGGGGTCGACTGACTGACAAAAGTTTGGACATGTTATCTTTTTACTTATTTTGAGAAACATTTAAAATAACAGTAAAGCCACCACAACTGTAAAATAACACAAATGTAAGCATGTGCGTTATTCAGTTATGCCAATTTAAATTAGGGGTGCAAACCCAGAAACTTGTGCCTGTCCCATTGACAGCCAAGTACATGACACTGCCAATGTTCAGAAAAGTATTAAAGACATCGTCAGAATGCGCAAACATATCAGCCAATGATTATCGTGCATCCCAAAAAGATTCCCATATAAATACAGTCTGTTATGTCCAAAGTGATAGTAAACAGTTGCAAAATTGATGTGAGTCTTAACGTCTTTAAGTGACAGTAGACTAATAGTACTAAACATGTTGCCGCTTGTCATTAAAGGGATAATTTATCAAAAAATTACAATTCAATCATTATACATTGAAGTTGAGTAAAACACATTTTCCATTTTTCAGCCATTAAGATTGGACATTTGGACAAATATTTGCCCTATTTCAGCATAATATACATCAGGCGGCCAGTGAATGTCTGTGGGTGATCTGTGGATCTGCACTACACCAACACAACTCACTGTGAGAACCATTAAAGCAGACAGACACAAACAATCCAAAAAAAAAGCCTGGTACTCCACTAAGCCGCCCACTGCAGCTCTGTGTTAATGGACATCAGTGTATCCTCCTTAGATGAGTTAATGACAGCGGAACTATCAGACAGACAGCTCTATCAGCACCGACCCCTTCAAATGAGAAGACTCAATCTGCCACTGAGTCTCCATGGCAAATCCTGGCCGAATGTAAAAGTGTATTTAATCAGCAGAGAGACTCATCAACTCTGCGCACTGACAAACATCTTTCTCTGAGAACACCAGATCCCTTCATATTAATTTTGGCGTGACTGAGTGTGTCAGAAGTAAATCCAATTTTGCACTGTTTGGCAACTGGTAATAATCTGTGTGTGTGCGTGTTGAAGCTGCACCGGAAAGCACCCTAATAGATCATTTCATTCTGACACAGACAGTGATTACACTCAGCGCATGATAGGCAGGTACGGCATATTCATTCTTTATTTTCTGTTCAGATGAAGACATTTAATAATCAAGAGGTGGATGAGAGCCTGGAAAGTTTTTAGATTAAAAGACATGTAAATGATTTAATATTTACTCAATTCAATAATTATTTATAATAATACCTTTCTATACCTCAAAAATGAACTAAATGGGTTTTTTTTGTATTTAATTTTTGTCTCTATGCTGCATCTGAATATGCATTATTCTGTAATATACAGTAAGCAAAAAATAATGTGTGAAATTCAGTTTTCCTAGAACAGCAGGCAAAAGCAACCCGGATAATCAGCTTTTTTGGCAAGATTCTGAAGTGAACATCCTTTGGACACTTTGCTAACCCATGAGGCCACAGGAGAGGAGCTGTGAATGGCAACTGCCATTATCGGTCACATGATAAATGTAGTACGCCTGGATTATATTACACATTCATTTTTAACGGTTGCAAAGTAATTACTTGTTCACATGAACGTTAAAGAGTATGTGATTTCGGAGCAAGCCACTAAAAATCCTACATTTTTATAATATTTGTGATAAACAGTGTATTCCAGGGGCATAATTTATTGTAGGTGTTGACTTCAATGTCAAATCCTTTAATTTAAAGAAACATCACATAATATTTCAGCTACACAGCCAAATGTGTCAGTCCATGGCGTTAGTCTAGTCTAGTACAAGTTATGCAAAAACGTATATTACTAACTTAACCACTGAACAGTTGCAAAATCAATTTGTTACTTGCATCTTTTCTGTACTTTGTTGTTTAAGATGAGAGAGAATTTGTGAGCAAGCAGAATTTTGTCAGTGAGCACACTCACCAGAACGACTCTAATTTGGCAATTGCATTCACAAGCTCAACATTTGATTTGTTATAATGTTTAATGCTTCAAAAACAACACGTGCACATTGCATCAGATTTCTTTTTACAAATCTAAATGTAACTCCAGAAAGTTAACACAATTAATTTCTTTTAACATTTACTTTTACTGTGTGGCATGGCCCTTTCTTTTGAGTATTATTCTAAACCCATAAGACCTTCACTCATCTTCAGAACACAAATTAAGATCTATTTTTATATTTTGGCTTGATATTTAGATATTTTAGCTTGATCATGGTAGTTCCCTTACTGTCTATGGAGGGTAGATCAACGAAGATCAACAAAGGTTTTACATATTTAGAAAGATACATGGATTATTAATGAATGAAGTCATTTTCATTTTTGGGTCAAATATCCCTTTAATTCTGAAAAGTGTAACTAATTGGTATTTTGGTATTCCAGGTAAGATGTTCTGATCTGACCAAAAGGGTACTTGGCCCGAACAGACTGAATTGTTACTATCCACCTTATTTTAATAAAATAGTGTGTGCAGCAATTTGTAACTTGAACATCCAAGGCTTCCAGTGTCATCTGCTGCACAGAAAATAGTGAAATAAGTTATCCACAAGGTAGGTCCCCACAATGTTATTTTTTTTCCCCTCAAGCTGTACCATCCTTGTGGAGATAGAAACCCAAAATAACTTGCAAAAGGTAAATATAGCAATACCTGACACAGACACACACCTGTGAGGTGAGCAGATGCAGCACCACAGCCATCATGGGGAGGCTCTGCTTCAGCTGACGGGACTGCGTAGGAGAGGGGTGCTTTCTTCCCACAATGCTGCTTAACACGGACAGGATGTCATCTACAGAGAGCCCACATAAACAGAAGCAGTGAGAAATTAGCCACTCACAAACAATCCGTCATGATCAGTCTAAGTAGGTGGCTGGGGGTGTGAGCGTGAGCAGGTGCGTCTCTGTGTTGGGACGAAGCCCTGCAGGAAGAACTGAACCGGTTTGAACCGGTTTCAATGGGGGAAAAGGTGGTGTGTAGCGGCACTGATTCACAAATGAAAAAAGAGGAACAGGTCGATACCTGAGAGCCTGCTCACGTATTCAATCAGAAAGGTAATTAAAGAGAGGCCAATCAAATTCAATCTTCATTTTCATTGCCCCTGCTTTGTTTTGCCCAATTCGCTCTGTTCCTTCTCAAGTGAATTTTTTGAGTTCCCTTTCCCCTCTTTTTCGGGTGTATTGTGATTGATTTACCCAGGATGGCTGGCAGTTCGTGCACGGTGTGACGGATGAAGAGGGTCAGGCATTTTGACAGGTATTCATTGCCGCTTTGTTGCTCCTTTCCTGGCGTGGCCTTTCGGACGTCTCTTTCAATGTACATCACCAGCCTGAGAGAAGGGTTGGCAAAACATTATTATTCATCTGCAGACACCCAGACCAAACAGAGAAAGGGAGAGAGAGAGGCAGATCTGAAACACACAGTGGGGAGAGGAAAGATGCTTTTAATCAATTACACTCAACAGCTGGAGGGGTGACAGAATGGAGATGAAATAGTGTTGATCCTGAAACAATATCAGGAAGGGAATGAGGTCTGTCTGCCTAGCTAAAAAGACCAGAGAAAAGCAAGATGCATCTGGCAAGGAATTAAATTTGAAGTGTATAAGGTATGAACATTGGAGGCTGAATTAGACATGAATGAATGTGACTTGACACAAACATGCAAACCAACTTATTAGGATTGATAAATGGGGTTGGTGTTCTTTTAGTAAAAGCTAGGATCAGATCTCTTGGGATTCTGGGGAAATTTCCTTGGATCTTACATTGTGATACCAGCACAATCCCTGAGGCATGATGAAATAGATGTTGTTCTTTTTATGGATGTTTTTGTACTTTAAGAATTAAGCACAAGCTATGTAGAAACAAGTTAAACAATAATTTTTAGGATTTGTAAGAGGCTTGTTTAAATTCAAAAAAGTATGAATGAGCAATGGTAATGATGATTAATGCTTACCTTAGCAAGCAGCATAAATTAAATTTGAAACACTTGGCATTAAGAATGTCAAAGACAAAAGACTATCTCAACACGCTATTGATTCAGCCTCACCTCTAGTATCTCCAACTAATCAATTCACTACAAACAACAGATGTGTCCCGTGAGAGAAGTAGCTAACATGCAATATTCATGATGTTGTTATGTATGTCATGGACAAAGTGAAGAACATCAATAAGAAAAGATATGATAAAGCTTGGGTAGAAGTGAAGATCTGGCCATTCTCAAGAACTGCTGATCACTGTAGTATCTATCTTATCTGATTTATAAAACCATATTAAAGAAATCCAGAGGCCAAAAAAAGCAAGTCATTATTTACTTCATTATGGTCCTCAGCATTTTGGCTAAAAGATAAAACAGTAATAATTCACCTTAAAATCTTTTCTTTTTTATAACCTTTGCATTTTAGCATATTCAGACATCACTGCATCACTGACGGCAAACACGGAATTTCTTTATGCACCAAGTATGAATATGACATTTGAGAGGTATATTGCAAGATTTTCAACCATGAATAAGCCAATTTCGTATGGCTTGAAAAGAAATTCACATAAGGGTCTCATTAGTGAAATATCAATGTTGAACAAACGAAAAGCTTATATTCACATTTGAACATAATTTGAGCAACATCTGAATTTAAGCTGGTTTCTATTGCACTCATAAAAAATAAAAATTCCTATTGACTGAATTTCACAAAGCAATTTCGGTAACACTTTAGAATAAGGTGCAATTTGTTAACATTAGTTAATGTATTAACTAACATGTACGAAAAATAATCAACACATTTATAACACTCTTTATTATTCCTTGTTAATGTTAGTTAATAAAAATAAAGTTGTTCATTGTTAGTCAATGTTAATTCACAGTGCAACAGCATTAAAACTGGATGGAAGCTAAGCTACTTTGTCATGTTTCTTGCCAAAAGTAATAAAACATGAATTGGTGGTCAAGAGATCTTAACATATGGTTTTCTAAAGTTTTAATTAACCATGAACTGAAACAGCACAGGCTAAAAGACCAACCTTGGGATTTAAGAATTAATAAAAGATTTGCTAAAATATATAAATAGTAGTTTGAAAATAAGTTCCACATGTACAGTGGATAAAACCTTGTTGCTTTTTTTTGGCACGTATTCATATTGAACCAAAAAAACCCATAGGTTGACTCAACATCAAGTCTATCTAGACACTAGACACTGTACAAAGTACTCATTAAATTAACTGTAGGACCTTAGATGTTTCAAGATAATTCAATCACTATTCTTACACTAAAAAGATGCTCTGCCAACAGTGCAGATATGTCTTTTAAAAATAGCTTGTCAAGCAACCTCTCCTCTAAGTGAGAGAAATGAGATTGTGAGAGGGTGAGATCCACAGCACCAGAAGTGACAGCCCGTCTCTGCCCTCAAGCCCATGCTAATTAAGAAACACTGTTAATTAACTTGTTTGCAGCCAGCACTGCACACTTCTATACAATCAGTGCCTCAACATTTCCCCGCAAGCGAGTCAGTTCCTCCCAGCCCCTCATAACACACACAAGCACGCAAACTGGCATGCACAAATAAACACACACACACACGTTTCTGCTGAGGCACGTCTCTCAAATTAGACACGGATGAAAAAGCAAACAGTGAGAAAATTGCACAGAGCCCAGCAGTGTGGGAAGGAAAATGCACCCAGCAATTATACCAGAGGCTGAAAGTAAGTTTGAACAGAGGACTAGAGGGAACACACTGGATTAAACTCCAATGAGAGAGCAATCGCCTACTTAACTAGCATACTCAACAAAGAGGAGAACTGGGACCGGGATGCAAACCTGGCAAATGCATACGGTATTAAAGTTGCTCCGACCAAACAAATAAAAAGCATAAGCTAAAATGAGCATTACAAACATTTAACGGTGCCTGTTTGGGTGACCAAAATTCAATAATGAAAGATTTAATCTTTCCTTTGAATTAGTTGCTCAGTGACTTGACTCTATTGAATCGTAATTGGCACTGAAATGAACACAGAAGTTCTATGCTCAGAGATATTCTTGGTAAAACCCTTCAGAGAATAGTCGATATAGAAAGTGCCAACCAAACGAAAAGCTTTAAACGACTCAACGTCCAGTAAAAAGAAATGCGAGACGTTACAACACTTTAGATTAGAACTTGCTAATAATTAACTACAACTAATTTACTGCTTATTGATAGTTAGTAATGCAGTTATTAAGTTTAGGTATTGGGGACGCAGAATAAGGTCATGTAGAATAAGGCATTAATATGTACTTACAGTAATTAGCACTAACTGTAAAATAAAGCATTATTATTATTAATTTTTAAATAATAATTTTAGGAATATTTCCATAAATACGGATTGATCATTTGATTGATTTTAACTGATGTGGTTTTGAAGAATTGTCCGTAAACACTTCCAAAATTAGTAACTCTGCCTAATCATGAATTCACAGACGAGTCTCTCCCAGTGGCCTTATTTCTTGGCCTTATTTCATATTTTCTTGTCAGCTTTTATGAGAAATCTGAAATTTTACTTAAAACATTTACCCTATGGGATCACACAAAGGATCTTGGTATGAAACTAGAGTATAAAACACCACACACCAGACTAAAACTAGACCAAAATGGAAAAGCCATGGGTTGTAAACTGTAAACTAAAAGGACACCCTATGATTTAGTTTCTTGTAAGTTCACTTTTAGTAGCAATAACTTAAAATCATACAAAAGCTCATTATTTTATCAGTCTCTTCCATGGTTCTGGAAGAATTTGGCCCATTCTTCTTTACAACGCTGCTCCAGTTTATTGAGGCATTTGTTTCTTGGGCATTTGTTTATGCACAGTTTATGCTTAAACAACTTAACTTCTGGTCTATGTTTGTTTATCGGTTAGTTTTAGAAATGCTACAAATGCATTTGAAGCTAAAGTACCACTAGAGCGAATCGAAAGCATGCTCTACAGCTTGCACAGTACTTTGATGTCACCGATCTGTCTGCGCAAAGCTGCTTCAAGTTGAACACGTGCACCTATTTTAACTAGCTAAAAAGGGTAATCGGAGGGTGTGTGCCGACTATAGGGGATCACATTCCTCAGCCTCCCCGGGAAAGTCTATGCCAGGACTCCGTCAGGGCTGCCCTTTGTCACTGGTCCTGTTCATTATTTTATGGACAGAATGTCTAGGCACATTCGGGAGTGGCTAGGATGAGAATCAGCACCTCCAAATCTAAGGCCATGGTTCTCAGCAGAAAAAGGGTGGCCTGCCCCCTTGAGGTTGGTGGGAAGTTCCTGCCTCAGGTGGAGGGGTTTAAGTATATTGGGGTATTGTTCACGAGTGAGGGAAGGATGGAAAGAGATCAACAGACGGATCAGTGCAGCTTCTGCAGTAATGCGGTCGATGTGATGGTCTGTTGCGGTGAAGAAGGAGCTGAGCTGCTTGGCAAAACTCTCGATTTACCAGTCAATCTACATTCCTATTCTCACTTACGGTCAATATCTTTGGGTTATGACCAAAAGAATGAGATCTCAGATACAGTCGTCCGTAATGTGTTTCCTCTGCAGGGTTGCTGGGTGGAGTAGATCTGCTGCTCCTCCACATCGAGAGAGGCCAGCTGAGGTGGCTCGGGCATCTGTTCCAGATGCCTCCTGGACGCATCCCTGGGAAGGTGTTCAGGGCATGTCCCACTGGGAGGAGGCCCCGGGGAAGACCTAGGACACGCTGGAGGGATTATGTCTCTCGGCTAGCCTGGGAACGCCTCGTTCCACGGAAGAGCTGGAGGAAGTGTCTGGGGAGAGGGAAGTCTGGGCGTCCCTGCTTAGACTGCTGCCCCCGTGACCCAGTCCCGGATAATCAGAAGAAGATGGAAGGATGGATGGATGGTTTTTGTGTACTCAGAAACAGATCTGAAAAGCTTTAAAATTTACAGTGTGTTTTCATAGTTATATTCAAGTATTCAAGGTTATATACTTATATTCAAGTATTCTCAGCAAATAAATTATCTCTGATGCAGGGATTGCAAACAACATGTCTTGCCATTTTACCATCAGTTTCCAGAAATGAGGCAAAATAAAATACAAATGGGAAAGTGTGGGCCAACCTGGCGCAGAGCTCATCTGCAGAGAATGCTGTTTGTTCTTAGATTAGACTGATTGAGCTTGACGGCTGTGTAGGTGACCTCCATTGATTCTATGTGATGTGTGTTTCAGTGTGTTGAAAAGCTACAGCCCAATGAATTGTTCCCTTGAGAGAGAAATATAAAGTCATTGGAGCTTATGGCTGAATATGATGGGCCAATGCTAGTTTGTTTTCTATTTTTATAAGGATCTCAACCTTTTCTTCACAATTCAGAACAAAATTGACCATTTATACATGTTTAATACAAAGACAACACCATTCTTAGAAATACCAGCAAAAAGAAACACAAAGAACATCAAAACTACGAAATGCAATTCATTGCTTTGAATTCCATTTGGGCTGTAATCTACCACGCGTTTCCAGTTTTCATTTTCTCTTCAGCCAAGTCTTTCTTCCAGGGTCAAGCAGAACAGAGCTACACACTTAATTGACAGCAGCTTTAAAGGAAAGCTCATCTCTTAAAATCTTGGGAGTAATTTGAAGAGAGAGCATTTTCAGGTGTGTAATTTATTTGATTGAGCTTTGAGTTCAAAGGAATCATTTTTATACGTCTCAGTGTTAATAAAAGTGATGGGATAAAACCACACAGCCTAGGTTATGCAAAGAGTTATTAGACACCATATTTATTTTCCATTTCAATAATCTAACAAAATCTGTGTCCAACTTTAACAGAAGCAGAAGTTGTACTTATCAAAGTAAAATTTGTTGAGTGGTCAACATTTATCATGTGCAATTTTCCAGAAACAGAAAAAAACATAATTTAGAAACATTGTATTTAATTTGGTTGTTGCATAATTGCAGCAGTTCAGAAACTAAACCCCACCCTAAACCTAATCAATAGTGTTAACAAAATCAAAAGTGACATAACATTTGGTGAAGTAGCTGTGCCATTTTAACTTGCTTCACTAACTATTTTAATAAGTTGTTTTATTAAGTATCATGATTCACAGGTACCCAAACACTCCATAACACAAGGACAAAGCTGTACCAGGTGAGCTACAGAGCAAGTTTACTACATAGGCAATGTCATACAAATAAAACTTGTTATGTGATGTAAAGGTAAAAATGTATTTGTATAAAATACATTATGAAAAGTATTTTGAAGTTTATACATAGTAATGTGAAAGGAACCGCACAAAAACTATAGATGATATTTGGTGTATGATAGAAATAAAATAGTTGGTGTTTTACTGATACTGCAGTAAATTGGTGATTTTTTAGCATTTTCCCAACCAGATTTAGATGAAAACGTAACACAAATCTAAAATATGTAAAATATGTATGAACAGCCGCGAGACTGGGTTAAAAGCAGAGTACTTGATTAATTGTTTTTTATTTTTACCGAAATAAGAAATTGCCTATCCCTAATTGTGGTCCCAGCAGACTAGATAAAAGAACATCTTGTATATTTTAGTTGATAATTAATAGAATTATAGTTGATAATTAATAGATTAATAGAAGTGATTTACAATTTTTTTAAATTTTGATTTTAGTATTATATATTTTTTTCTAAGTAAACACATAACCATATTTTTCCTGTATTATGTAATTATAACACAACTGAGGCTTCTGTTTACCATAATTAGTATTTGCCTTGAATGATCTCTCTCTCTCTTTTCCTGATTTTTGGTCAGTGAGCAATCATTACCTCAAATCTAAAATGTACAATAATGATATTTCATCACAAGAGAACTCGTACAGAGAGCACTCTGAGGGTCCTTACAAAATTGAACACACCTCCGCTTACTGACAGGAGAGAGGCAATAATGACAACCCTAGTATTAACAAGTGCACCAACGCCTCAGAGTTCTGTTGCTGCCAGACCGAATTAGACTATAATAAATTTCCTCTTCCCAAAAGGCTATCATTTTCCCTCTCTCAGAATGAATTGTTGTAGGATGTCAGGGATACTCAATGCTCGTAGGTGAGGAGGCACGTGGGAGAAAATGAAAATCCAGAGACATGAGCGTGATTTACAAAACCATTTATTCTGAGATGTTAGGATCAAGCGGTCCTTTATTAGTCGGACATGGCGAGCTGGCCGCTACATTACCTGAGGAAGAATAGAAATGAGGAAAGGGAACAGTGACTTTCACAATAAATTACATTTACTGGGCGCCAGGACTGCTGAGTGTGGATGGGTCCACATGCATACGGTTATAATTGGAATCCTACGCAAGATCGTTTTTTGACTGAATGACTGGGAACAACAGGAGTGACAGGGTAACATTTTATTCCCTAGTGTTCTTTGTTACCCTGACAGTTTGAGCTGTAATGCTGTGATTTGTGAACCGGCTCTTATAGACTCACGGAATGGGGTCATATATTTGGTCTTTGTCTGCTCTGAGGCAACATTTTCAACTTATCAGTGAATTCCCAAAACCCTTGATTATATGAATTAGGTGTGTCAGAGCACAGACAGACCTCCTTTGTGAACTGATGAAGGTCTCTGGGAGCAGCTTTAGATCTACTGCAGTACAAAAAAAATAGACCAGATTTTTTGATTAATGGAATCTAATTTAAAGAGTGGGCAGAACGAGGCGGAGATGCAAGAGAACAGCTCCAGCTAAACCAAGGACACTCAAATTTAATTTACCAGCAACCAGTCAATAAAATAACCTGGTAAGAGTATCAATATTTCATTTTATGTTGCTTTTTAATGTGCAAGAACCAGAGTACTACCACAACAGTCGCAAATGCTTTAAACAGACCTTTTCATTTGTAGTTATGAATTTAAACATGCTTATTTAAAATTCATTGAAATTAGATATACTATGCCAGTCTATCCAATGACTACCCATCCAGCTGAAATGTCTCTAGGTTGCCTGGGATATCACAATGAACATTCAAAGAATCCTTAAACTGCAGCTAAGGTCAGTGTACATGACTCTACCTGCAGGAAAAGTGGGATCTATGGCAGACTAGCAAGGAAGACTCAGGCAAACATTAAAACCTGTCTCAGGTTTGCAGCTGTATGATCCACAAGAGTTATGGAACAATGTCTTACAGACCAATGAATTGAAAATTGAATGTTTTGGGAATGGTTTTTAGCATTTCAGGACCTTGGATGCCTTGTCGTAGCTGAAGAAACCATCAATTCTCTATAGCAGAGAATGTTAAACCATCCATCTGTGAATTCCAGCTGAGGCATAGTTGGATCATGCAGCAAGACAATATTCCACAACATTAAATCCAGGACCTAAAACACGCAGTTCATGTTCGAAAGCCCACAAATATGACTGAGCTAGAGCAGTTCTGTGAGGAGGTGTGGGTCAAATTTCCCACAGTGTTTAACTGGTGATACTGTCATAACTGTTTATTTACAGTTATTGCTGCTAAAATACTAGTTGTTTAACCAACATTAAATTGATATTGTATTTATTTATTTTATAATAGCCGCGCTCAAAAATTACTTCCAAAGAATACATTTTCCTTAATACCAGTTATAGGGGACAATAATGGAATGAAAGGGAATTATAAACAAAACTTACTTGGCCAGAACAGATCATATATCAATATCCCGACAAACAGAATGCACCTAAATAATGCATAGTTGCCAGTACACATCAGGTTTTTTTTGTATTTTTGCCATCTGTCATGTGCACATGTTCTTTTCATACACCTTCTGGAGGTTTGTTGGAATGGATTATTTATATGCTTTTGTCTATTTTTGTCTTTGCACGCAGAGTTAATAACATAGTTGCTGTTATGACACTTACACTATAAAGAAAAAAAACTTACATTAACATCATAGCTTACCTTACTCCTACAATTTCAGAATGATTCATTTTATAAATTTGTTCTTGGGACATTTTTTTAGAAACATTTCCCATTAACAAACACTTGCAAACACAATAACCACTGTCCAGCCAACAATAATCGTGCTATTATAATATTTGCATATTTAACTGAATTAGTCATCCATTTTTTTTCCCTTTAATTAGTACAATGCAAAACAGTGAAAAGCCACCATTGAAATTTCAAATAGACTATAATTAGTAGAACTGTCAATAGTAGTTTTAAGGTACAGTTGCATTTACTGTCGCTCAGTGAAATTTCACACTCAGTTTTGCATAAGTTCCTCATACACTTGTTGCTTGGGTTGAACATAAATCAGTTTGGTTCACTACACTATTGACAATGGGCCTTTCTTGCCAGGGATTTTTTTTTTTTCAAATTTAACAGCACCTTTAGCAAGCAAGAGCTTTGGGGTAAACTTAATAACTACCCAGAAAAATCAGGTAAACCACTGATAACCCAGCATACGATCCGCAACTGTAAAAATGAATTAGACACTGGAATTCCATAAAACTGATCTAAATCATAAATATTTCATTGTGGCGCTCAAAAGAAGCACAATAAATATTAAAAAACAAAATCCAGGTGGATATTATGGAAATTCCACAAACGCATTGTTAGAGTATAATGGCGTCTGAATTATCAGTTAACTGCAGTATAGAGGGGTTAGTAGTTATCACCACTGTAATAAAACTGTTTTCTACAATGCAGATATTCTGCAAAGTCCATTTCTGGGGCCTCTAAAATGAAACGTTCTTATCTCAACGTTCAAATTAAAAACTCCAGTAGAGCGCCAACCCCTCCTCCATCAGAAACCTCCAGAGGACCAATCCTAGAACAGAGACATCTCCTCACTACCTCTGAGCTCTGCTGCCATCTCATTGAGTTAAAAACATCCCCTTATCTGGGAGCTGGGAGAACTCCATGTGTCTGCTCAGACCATAGAGGGGCTGGGCACAACGTGTCCGGTTTGACACGTCTGAGGCAGGCTGCAGCACTCATCTGACAGGGCTGCATGCAGCAGACGCCGCACAGCTAATTAGAGAAGTGTTTATGAGAACAGCGAGGAAACGCTCTCACTCTGGGAGATGGAACGCTGGGTCAGTCCTGACACACTCCATCAGCGCAGCACTGCTTGGACTCGGAGGTACATGGAGAAAATGAGCAAGAGAGAGATGAGGAGAGAAAGAAATAAAGCACATCTCGTTCCTGGGCTTGTTGCAGAGGAAACGCTAGTGATGACAGACATCCTGTGTTTGTAAGACACTGATGAGGCCAATTAGGAGCTTCAGCTGTTCAAGACTGACTTCAAATTAAATATAGATGAATTAGGAGAACATGATTAAAGAAAATGACCGGTTATATTCTGAAGATGTACATACAAAAGGAATAATGAGATCAGTTCCAAGATCCAGTCTTCTTATGTAAGGTTCAAGGAAAGAAACTCAATGATGGATGGAAAATGGTTTTAAATGTTCGGCCTGTTTCTGTCATTGGTTTGGCTTGACCTCCAACTGCGAATCTACTGCAAAGCCAAAGAAGTTGGATTAAGGAAATAAGTTTATGTTGCTGTATTATAATCATCTTATCAATTTCTTTAATATAAATTTCACTTGGTTTAATTAAAATAAATACAAGAGATGGTTAATACATACGTACAGACATACATGGGTCAAAGACGAAAAGGCTTTAACCGTAAAAACTGTATAAAAAAAATAAAAGTATAATACTGCTTTAAAATGTTCCCCCAAAAGATTTCGGTTTAAATTACTTGCAATTTTCTGAGCCAAAATAAATGAGAAAACAATGTTGTCAGGCATCTTTGCAACATAAATCAATTTATGATATATTCAAATATTAATTACTTTGACCCCAAATACTAATTCGTTTTTATTTGATTTATTTATTAATTGGCCCCTAGCCCAGGTTCCGCCTATTTGTCAGCAAGATTTTTAAACCCATTTAAAACACAATAAAATTTAGCATGCATCCTTATTCTTTTTTAATATATTCTATATATTTTAACATGTACCAGTCTGAATAAGCATGTTTTATATAAATGTTGTGTTACACTAAGTAATGCCAAGCCAGCAGAGGGAGCTCTCACCTCTGCACTGACTGTCACAGTTCCCTCTGCTTTCTCTATGGTGACTTCCTGTTTGGCGGCAATTTAAGCTGGAGCCTGCCAAACAGTAAGGTGTGAAGTATTGTTTAGCTGTAAGCGAACTCTACCAAGCGTTTCTTGCATTTATCCAGTTTTCTTCCTTTGCCATTGCCATAGCCTTGCCTTGTTTTGTCTGTTTTATTTGTTACTTTGGATTGCCATCTTGGATTTTTGACCTCGGACTGTATTCTGTTTTGTGAACGTTTTGCTGCCTGCCCTGACCATTGCTTGGATACTCTTTACAATTCTGTTTTGCCCTTGGATATTCCTGTTTGCCGATGTTTGAAACCTGCCTGTTTGACCACATTGTGTATCATTAAAGCTTGCATTTGGATCTTACGCTTGACTGAGTCCCGGCCCTTGTTACAGAATACTTCGCCACTCCCCAGATCCAGCAGATTTACTGATACACACAGCCACCTGCTATAAACGCAGATCATCATCTTATGCAACTTTGTCATGGTAACCGCCCCGTTGAGGATTACGTGGTGGACTTTTGTGGACTATGTGATCAAGTAAAATTCAATGAAACATTTCTAAAAGACATTTTCCGTTTTGGGTTAAGTAAGGACATTTCTCAATTTATGCCACGCAATACATCACACTGGACTCTTGAGCACTACATTGATTATGCACTTCAACTCAGTGGCTCTCGTTTCACTGTGGGTGTTGCGAACTGTTACTTCTGGGATTGTGTCTGCCATGCCACAGTCAGCTCACAAAATGGCCGCCACCATCCAATCCTGCTCATGTCATGCCTCCTACACCCAAGCCTGCTCACTTCATGCCGACTACTCCAGGACCTGCTCACATCGATCCAGATAAGTCTGCATTTCATATTCCTTTTACCACTACATCAAAATCTTTGGAAGTTACTAATGCCACTTCAGGATCTGCCCACGCCATACCTGCTACTTGAGGAGCTCCTTCACAACAGGGCCGCTGTTATAAGAATTGTTGCTCCTACTCTTTTCTGTTTCTCTGTCTTTTTCTTCCATAGGTTAAATGACGCTGGGGTGTTGGCGTGCTATTGGTCACTCGATTAAGGCGGAGCCTTTTTAAGGAAATTGATTGTAGGCAGTCCGAGAGCTCAGTGTTGGTTTCCTCCTCCTCCGGCCGGCAACCAAACTAATATCTAGCACTAGTGTTGTGTTTATCATTCGCCTTCATGTCAGTTTCAGTGAGTACACCTGGTGGAACAGAGCAAAGGGGTGTCCTGCCTTTTTGTTTTGTATAAAATCGGTTTGGCTTTGTTTTGGGTTAGGCAGTTAGGTAAGCTGGCTGTATCTTTTCTTTTGACATAAATGAGGTTATTTAGATTTGTTTTCTTTTTCTTAGGTTCCGTTTGTTTGTTATGTTGGCCTTTGGTCACCCTGAAGAGATGCTCTTTATGTTCCTCGCCTCTTAATCTTAATAAACAACTTAAAAAACTGTAATTAATGAGTGTGAGATGCGGGGCATAACAACCGCCATAGAGGAACTTTGCATTAAGATGCCGGCTACGCAAGCTACAATGGACAAAATGGCTGCCAGAATCTGGGCTCATCACAAGATGGCTGCCAACACAGAGCCATGACCACTGCACATAATGGCTGTCAACCCAAACCCAGAGCCATTGTACAAGATGGCTGCCACGCCTGACCCTCTGGCCAAGATGGCAGCTAAACCCATGCCAGGGTCTCTTGACAAGATGGCTGCCTCGTCTGACCCCCCCGACAAAGATGGCCACCATGCCTAATTATCAGGCCAAGATGGCTGCCACACCCACGCCCGAGTCTCTAGCCAAGACGGCTGCCACTCCTGAGCATCACCGCAAAATGGCAGCTATGCCTAAGCCCCGCCTTGTCACTGATGTCATGCAAGTTTCCCCAAATAATTTTTTTGGGAAGGGCTGTATCAACCAAGCTCATGCGGCTGCACAGCTGTACTCACTGTCTGCCCTGTCATGGCCATGGAGGCCGCCCATGAACTCACTGTCTGCCCAGTTATGGTCACAGAGACCGTTCATGAACTCACGGCCTAGTAGGCCCCACCATGGCACCCTTCTCTGCCTGCATCACCATGCCTCCCTGCCTTGCCTGCCCCACCATGGCTCCATCCTCCCTGGTCATTGCTCCATGGCCCAGGTTCTCCATGCTGTCATTGTCTGACACTGCCCCACCACCCTCCTAGACGGTTTTGGGTTTTGTTTAGGCGTCAGGAGACGTACTTAGAGGGGGGGATCTGTAATAACAGATCATTTCACCTCTGCACAGACTGTCACAGCTCCCTCTGCTTCCTCTATGGTGACCTCCTGTTTGGCGGCCAATAAAGCGTGTCTGCCAAACAGGAAAGTGCAGAATATTGTTTAGCTGTAAGTGGACTCTACCATGCGTTTCTTGTATTTATCCCGTTTTCCTCCTTTGCCATAGCCTTGACTCGCCTTGTTTTTGTTTTGTCTATTTCTTTTGTTACTTTGCTTGGATTTTTGACCTCGGACTGTATTCTGTTTTGTGAACATTTTGCTGTCTGCCCTGAGCATTGCTTGGATACTGTTTACAATTCTGTTTTGCACTTGGATATTCCTGTTTGCCTATGTTTTAACCCTGCTTGTTTGACCACATGGTGTATCATTAAAGCTTGCATTTGGATCTTATGCTTGCCTGAGTCCTGGCCCTTGTTACACACTAAATGACAATGTAACATTATTTCAACCAAATTGTGACATTTTAAAATGTGATCTATTTAAAACCTTAAAAGTAGACACTTTCATTTAACATGCTTTGTATGGACATACAATCACTTTTGTGAAATTCTTGTGATGTGGACATCTTAATGTCTTTGACCTACATACACATATAGTCCCTGGACCACAAAACAAGTTTTTTTGAAACTTGAGATTTATGAATGCTTTCCATTAATGCATGGCTTGTTAGAATAGGATAATATTTGGGTGAGATACAACTATTTGAAAATCTAGACTCTCAGGGTGCAAAAAAATCTAAATGTAGAAAAAAAGTCTTTAAAAGTTGTCCAAATGAAGTCCTTAGCAATGCATATTACAAATCAAGAATTCATTTTTGATATATTTACAGTACACAATTTAGTACACGATTATTTCCGTACTCCCGTATGATTATTTTGACCAATAATGTATTGTTGGCTCTTGCTATAAACTTACTGTGCAATTTATGACTGCTTTTGAAGTTCAGGGTCACATACATGTATTTACGAAAGTTTACTACATTTAACTGCACTGGTCAGCTGCAGAAAGATTTACGGTACATGCTCTACCAGCTAACATTGACACAATGCATCAGACACTGTCAAGGAGACTGGCAGATGGTGACGAGCAATCATAATGCTTGTCATCATGTTTAACACCCTTTCACAGTATCTGCAATAAACAAAAAAAATGCTCCTGATGTTGATTTTCAACTATGCTCAACCAATAGCACTTTTCTACTAATCTTGATGAAATTACTTTGGCAGCAGAGAGAGATTTGAAGGATGAGAGAATACTCATCTTTTTAAGTTTTCAAGCTGCGTCTAGAGGCAGCTGTCCCCATATTTATTCTCATCTATAATCTATCTATCTATCTATCTCTGAATTTTATGTATATTTTCAGAGATACTTTTAATTACTTATCTTATTCTTATAGTGCCATTTTGGAGCGTATACTCTGAACGCACTACATATGCCATTCTGTGTTACCCGCACCATAATAAACAATTTGTGTCCTGTGGAAATTCTCCAAAATGGGGCTATTGTGATGCGCTGAGACACAGAAGAGACAAATTATTAAATAAAGTTGTTATTTTAATTGCCTTTTGTAGAATTCATATAATTTTAAACCTACATATAGGTGTATTTTTAGGATAGATGCAGTAACTGTAAAGGAATTGTAATGGACCAAGTTAGCTCTTCAGTATAAGTTGCCACAGTGACTGAGGTGGATCTTTGTTAAATTTGCTTAAATGTGTTTTATAAAACAGGCCTTCAGGCATTAGAAGTCAGAAGACACATAAGGTAATTTATCATTTGCTCTCTAACTGAACCCAAGAAATAAAAGCAATAATATTTTTTTCCCCCATTGCATCGAAATGCATTGTGTTGATTCTAATAAAAATGGGATCACACTGCATCATAACTGGTGTGAATCACATTACATCACTAGCTGCTTCCTATCTATCTTCCATGTATCGTATTGTTGAACATGAATCGAGATGCGTATCGCATCGGCTTCAGTTATGAAGATGCACATCCCTAATAAAAAAGTAATAAAATAAAGAAATACATAAACAAGTAGATGGTTTATTGCACTCAATGCTGCTGGACTTGTACATTGGTTTTGTGCTGTCCATTGCTATGGTTATTACAATGTGAAATATTTCAATTTAATACAGTTATCACTCCTGATACTTTGCAGGGTATACATTAAAAATAAAAATAAAACCTTTATTCATTAAATTATCAAATTATAAATGGGTTACACATAGAAAGCGATCAAAGATACTCCCTTACAATCACTAAAGCTGTATAGTCCAGTATATAACGAAAAATATCTGGTAATACTTTATAATAACTACACACTATGAATGATTAGTTCAGCATTAGTAAGCATTTATGTCATCCTTTATAAACAATTTTTCCAACATTATTATGCATTAGTAAACCGTTTACAAATGCAGCTATAAATGCCTTGTTATTTAGTATATACATCCATCCATCCATCCATCCATCCATCTTCTTCCGCTTATCCGGGACCATGTCGGAGAGGCAGCAGTCTAAGTATGGACACCCAGACACTTTCTCCAGCTCTTCCGGGGGAACACCGAGGCGTTCACAGGCCAGCCAATATATATAGTCCCTCCAGCGTAGCCTAGGTCGTCCCCGGGGCCTCCTCCCGGTGGGACATGCCCAGGGAGGTGTCCAGGAAGAATCTGGAACAGATGCCCAAGCCACCTCAGCTGGCCTCTCTCAATGTGGAGGAGCAGTGGATCTACTCTGAGCTCCTCCCGAGTGACCAAACTCCTCAGGGAGCGCCCAGCCACCCAGCCACCGTGGAGGAAACTCATTTTGGCTGCCTCTATCCGGGATCTCGTTCTTTCGGTCATAACCCAAAGCTCATGACCATAGATGAGAGTAGGAACGTAGATCGACCGGTAAATCAAGAGCTTCGTCTTGCAGCTCAGCTCCTTCTTCACCACGACAGACCGGTACATCGACCGCATTACTGCAGAAGCTGCACCGATCTGTCTGTCGATCTCCCGCTTCATCCTTCCCTCACTCGTGAACAAGACCCCAAGGTACTTAAACCCCTCCAATTGGGGCAGGAACTCCCCACAGGTGACAGGTCACCCTTTTCCAGGCTGAGAACCATGGCCTCAGATTTGGAGGTGCTGATCTCATCTCAGCCGCTTCACACTCAGCTGCAAACCGACCCAGTGCCCGCTGTAGGTCTTGGTTCGAAGAAGCCAACAGGACAACATCATCTGCAAAAAGCAGAGATGCGATTCTGTTGTCCCCAAACCGGACCCCCTCCTGCTCCCGACTGTGCTTAGAAATCCTGTCCATAAAAATAATGAACAGGACCGGTGACAAAGGGCAGCCCTGCTGGAGTCTGACTTACTGCCGGCAATGCAAACCAAGCTCCTGCCCTGGTCATACAGGGACCAGAAAACCCTTAGTAAAGGGCCCTTGACCCCGCATTCACAGAGTACCCCCCACAGGACACCACAAGGGGCATGGTCGAATGCCTTCTCCAAGTCCAAGAAACACATGTGGACTGGTTGGGCAAACTCCCACTAACCCTCCAGTACTCTAAAGAGGGTATAGAGCTGGTCCAGTGTTCCATGACCAGGGCGAAAGCCGCATAAGCCTCCTGGATCCGAGGTTCGACTATCGGACAAATTCTCCTCTCCAGTACCCTGGCATAGACTTTCCCGGGGAGGCTGAGGAGTGTGATCCCCTATAGTTGGAACACACCTTCCAATCCCCCTTTTTAAAAAGAGGGACCACCACCTTCTCAGACCTCCAGAGGCACTGTCCCTGACCTCCACGCGGCACCGTAGAGACGTTTCAGCCAAGACAGCCCCACGGCATCCAGAGAACTAAGGTACTCAGGGCGGATCTCATCCACTCCCGGTGCCTTGCCACCGAGGAGCTTTTTAACTACCTCAGCGACTTCAGCCCGGGTAATGGTCGAGTCTGCCTCTTGGCCACCGGCCTCATTGGGATTGAGGAGATCCTCAAAGTATTCCTTCCACCGCCCGATAATATCCCCAGTTAAAGTCAGCAGATTATGTAATAAACAAACCAGTTATTTAGAAGTTGTCAGTGTTTAATAAGATCATTTTAAAAAGTCTAAGTAAATTATGAATATATTATTTACATTTACATTAATAAATCATATTATTTAGACACACGATAGTAGTTGTTCAGTATGTTAATAAATGCTTTATTAACATGTTCCTGCTGTAATTCATGATTAAGTCAGGTAGTTATAAAGCATTCAGCAGTTGCCAGACGTCTGTTTTTGTGAGCTCATTTAAAGTGAGGACTAGTTATAGCTTGTAAAGCATTTATAAAGCAGATGTAAAGGCTCATTTATCTTCTAAACAGCAAAGTTAAACAAACACAACACAGAGGGATACAGAACACAGACATATACAGACATTTTTCAAGATGTAAAAGATGTAACTGTATAACTGTACACTTCATAAATGAAAAACAAACCTTCAGTTTCATAGAACAAAAATTGTGTACAGTGTAATATTTTTTGCATCTTGAAATTAATAGCTCTACATCCCTCTGTGTTGTGATTGTTTATTTTTTCTGTTAAAGGAGTCATACAAAGCCAATTTTCCACTAGCTTATATGATTCTTTAGGGTCTTAATGGAAAGTTTGTAATATGTTTTCTCGAATTTCTCGAAATTTGTCAAAAACAGCTCTTTAGAAATCACTCTGTTCTCAGAATAATCTCATTACATTTTACATTTGACAACACTAGTGACAAAAAAACTTAAAACAAAAAAGAAGATTATGTCTGTGACTGATGCCTCACACAATTTGTTTTGACACAATCCACATTATATAAATAACTATAAAAATAAAGTTGACCTTAGAGTACTAGTGTTTACCTTAATATACTACTATAAAAAACAAATCAAACAAAAAAAAAAAAAAAAGATGTCGTGCGGAGCACTGGCACAAGGAAAGTGATGCTTAAACTTGTTGAAATCTACTGAGCTTTCTGCTGAGTTTTGTGAAACCTTTGCAGTCACTGAAATTCTTTAAAATCTTTAACCAAAAAAGCTACTGTCCAGTGGAGCAACAGACCCACTGGAGTTCCCTTCCTCTCATGCATCTATCTACCAACCATTTATGAAACATATATGATATTGATTTGGTCCATGTGTTTCCATACCTCCATCTCCCTGACAGTCTCTTTCTGATTCATATGTGGAATGTATTGTAGTGTTGTAGTGTGGTTTATGATGTGTTTGCACTTGGATAAGGGGCACAAGAGGAACATCTATCCTTCTTTTTTCCTTTGTGCCCATGTCTTTGTTTACCACTCCGTGTCTATTTGGCTCTCAGCGCTATTGAGGAACAGAAGCATTTCAGCAGATCTATAATGCGCGGGCTCTGTTGATGCATCCTGCACAGTTGGTTGATAGGATTTCATTGTGTTGAGTGTTTACCTGGAGTTACAGCAGAACAGAAGCATCTCTCTGTTGTTCATAAGGACCTGCAGAAGTACGAGGAAGGCCTTGGCACGGATGACTGAAGACGGACTCTCCAGAGAGCGGATTATCTTCATAACAAAGTCCTGCAAAGAGGCGTTCGAGCCGTTAGCACAGTCTTGTTAGCGCACATGCATCATTTAAGGAGACCGGGAGGTCTCTGGACATTTAGTGTGGCATAAGCCCCAATTGTCTGACAGTAATTTGACAGGTGCTATCACTTACACAGCAAGGTGCTGGAGGGGATGGAAAAGCCCCCAAAATGCACTTGATATAAAACAGAGGTTAAGAAGCTAATGAGTTCCACAGCATTTAGTGGGCAGCAAATCAGGAGGAATTGATTAACTTTCACTATCAGCATAATTGGGGGGGAACTGTCAAAAGCAAAAACAATCCGAAACATTAGGATTAACTACAGCTCAGTTAATTAATTTCAAACGCACCTACTGTACTCTCGGCATGGATCGTAATTACATCAACAGTATTCCAAGCTGCACTTCGAGATTGCGGCACTTCCTTACCCAATTAGCCCAGTCGCTCTGCGCTTCATTGAAATTTAAATTCTATGCTAGACAATGTATGAATAAACACGCTGCGTTCTGGACTTCTATTCGTCAGGGGAATTAAACTGAGAAATCCACAGCAGTATAATTGGTCTGGAGGTGATCCAGTAAGTTTTAGGCACTCAAACGATTTTTTTTTTCTCCTAATATTCTGACTCAAATTGGAAATTTACATGCAAATGAACACAGGTCAAAGAAAATTAGCATTGTTAATCTGAGAGGGCCTTGAAGGCAGTATACAGTGGCATTTAAATCAATTTCAACAGCCCATTTTCCAATTGATTACTGCCTCAGATAAAGAGCAAAACAGAGTCGTACAAGGTTTCGTTCATTCTTGACACACTCCGTGGCCTGCATTGCTTCATGGGCTGCTGGCTAAATCCAGTAGAAACAGAAGTTTCAGCCAGTTTTTGAAAAGACTTTGAAATAACTTTTGAAACTTTTTTTCAAAAGAAATTATATGGGGAAAAAACTATTGCAAAGATGATTCCTTGATATTGTTGAGGTGGTCTGATTACATTTTTTTTGTGTTTTCTTTGTAAAAAAAAAAAAAAAAAAAAAAAAAAAAAAATGGGGGGGAAAAAAAAAAAAAAACATTTTTTCTTCAAATAAAAGATTTTCTTTTGTACTTTTAATTAATCTAAATATTAAACTCCACAACTTCAAAAAAATGGGAAAATATGTTTCTTGAGCACCAAATCCAATCATCAATATTAGAATGAACTATGAAGGATCATGTGACACTGAAGTCTGAAATAATGGCTGCTGAAAATTCAGCTTTGTCATCACAGGAATAAAAAAAAATCTTAAGTTAAAACACAATACAATAGTATTTTATTAAATACATTAAGTAGTAATATAAAAACAAGGAATGTACAATGTTCACTGCATTTTAATTAAATACATGCAGCCTTGGTGTAAATCAATCAATCAATCAATCAAATAAACACACCTTTGAATGATAGTATGAAAAATTTCACCACTTTAAAGGGGTCATATAGTGGTACATGCACTTTTTCAAGCTGTTTGGACTGAAATGCGTGTTGGGAGTGTGTGTACACAACCACCCTACAATGATAAAGTATTTTTATTGAATCATTTTATTTTTATCCACAAGTATTTTTATCATGAATAGAAGAAGTTGCTCCTTCTGAAATCAAGACATTCTCAAATGTATGTCGGTGTGGCGTCACACAGACAGAGGCCACTCCCACAACTGTTGATTTACAGCAGCATATCACACAGACTGAACTGGTGTCTTACCTCAGACCCGCCCTGAGTGAGCCGTCATCAGAATGAGACGCAGGGACAAGCAATACTCCCAAGCGATTGAGATGTTTTGTTGTTGAATGTATCAATGAACATAGCAGTAGTGATTTACCCCCAACATCTGAGTGGCTGAAGACGCGGTAGATTAACGTTACATTTAGTTCTGAAGGGAAACTATCTTTATCTTTGAGAAATTTTAAAGCAATCCATAATACTAAATAAAATATAATAAAACACTTTCCATTAAGATCCTAAAGAATCATATTAGCTTGTGGGAAATTGCCTTTGTATGACCCCTTTAAGTAATGAAACTTGTTCAACATAGATTATATTAAAAAATAATAAAAATAAACAAACAGTATCCTTACACAGTTGTTATGAGTAAACAATATGTGAGTAACTGCAATGAAAAATATATATTTCTCAATTAACTTGAAAGAAGAACTATAAACTAAAGTTCTACCTCCAAAAGTCAAGGTTAAAAAAATAATCGTAAAAATAAAAAAAGAAATCTACTTCTGCCAGTCTTTCTGCAGGTGTTACTAACAAAAGAAAGAATGCTGAGTGGCAGTGAGGCACAGCGACTGTCAACGCAGCTGCTTCAGAACACCGTATAGTTGCTGAGATGAACAAAAATGGTCCGATCTCAAAGTTGTTGACCGATGAAGTGCTGCCAGTACTAAGAACGATACAGGCTGTCAATAACGCAACGCAGAGAGAGAGATAGCACAGGATGTACAAAGTGTGTGTGCCAAACTGAAAGAAATCAAAAACTTATTGGCAGAACTAGTTTAAAAAATAAATATCTAAATAAATAAATAAAAAATACTGCTCTATATGCAGCACTTTTCTTCACACTGGGAATTTGGAATTCTTAACTGCTCCTACACTGGCATCCCTGTTGCAGAGGTCGGAATTCAGACATGCACGGTCAGAATAAAACTGCAATGCCTTAAGAGTTAAAGTACTACAAAGCTTTATACATATTGTACTGAACTGTTCTATCACATGTCGCATGCAGTAAAGGAGACAAGGGGCAACTGTAATGTAATATGTAATGCATATTTTATTTTCGTACAATTACAATATTTCTAAATAGATTTTTTGTTTGTTTGTTTGTTTGTTTTAAGCTACAAAACATGAATCATAGATGCCAATTGTGTTGCTGATATCTGAGTTCATCATGGCTAATTTTGGTAAATTCTTAATAAACTTCCTGGCCTATTCAATATAATAAAGTGAAAGTGAGTTATAACTCACGATTTATATCTTTATATATCTGACCCCTTTTATATCTGACTTTATATCACACAATTCTGTCATTTTTCTCATAATTGCGAGGTTATATCTCGCAGATCTGACTTTAAAACTCACAATTCTGACTTTATAACTTGCAATTCTGATTTTATCTCTCTCAGTTGTGACATTATATCTTGCAGTTCTGACTTTATAACTCACGATTCTGAATCTTTTTCTCTTAATTGTGAGTTTATATCTTGCAAATCTGACTTTATATTTCCCAATTGCATGAAAACAAGTCAGAATTACGAGTTTGGATTATGCAATTCTGAGAAAAACTGTTGTGAGATAAAGAAATAAAATAAAAATGTATCTCTCTAGGAACTGGATGAATAATTTGCTGGAAAGATTTAACTTAAAGATGATTCATTCACATATCAGACATAACTATATTTCTGACATTCAGCACTTATAAAGATGCCAAAATTTTCAATGAATAACGTCAGTCTGTTCATCACACAAAGATATCACATAAAGCACTTTACTGAACTTTGAATACACTGCTTGTCCTTTAGAAGCTTGAAACCTAAAAAAACTGACTAGGAAACATCACTGAATAAATAAATGTACTGTACAATTTTGCGTTCCATAGAGAAAAGCAAGTCATACAGCTTTGGACAACAACAGGCCAGGTTTATGGAGAAAAAATAATTTTGGGTGAACTATTGATCATGTTATGAATGATTTGAGTAAATATTTATGTAGTCTTTAAAAAATGAATTGATACATGACTTCTCTATCATGGTATGTATGTTAGTACTTTTATTTTTTCCCCCTAAAGAAAACAATTCAAAATAGAGAGAACTATAAAATAAGGACAAGGGAGAGAAATATCGTAAGAAACAGAGTGAGGAAAAGAGCGCGGCGTACTAAAAGTCAGCAGCAGAAAAAGTATGTGCAAGAAGAGTAAGTGCTGTCATAAATGCACTCGGAACGCAACAAGGTGTGTAAAATCTGAACAGTGTCCTTTGGGTTTCTTTGAACAGGAAGTACAAAACACCATGTTCTCAGGGCAATTGCACAGATGCTCCCCTGCTCCAAACCTACCTCAAAGAAATCTAACCTAGGACTTCACATGATAGAATTGCTGTGTGCAACTAAATAGTAGGCAACACGGCACACGTGTCCTTTCCTGTTTCCCTACTGATATGCTTCTCTAACAATTTTTAACACTCTCATTAAAATTCAAAGGAAAGAGTGTGAATGTTGTCTCAATGAAAAAAAAAATAACATAAGAGAAAATAAACACATCAATCATTAAGGTGCGTGTTTCGTTCACACCACCACTCTATTAATATTTAAATATATAAAAACATGTTTGTATATTTCTAATAACTATGAATTATGCAGCCACGTCAAATCCCAAAACCTCATCCTAAACATTGCCAAGACCGATAAACTATAGAATTATTTATTATGATTGCACACTCTTGGTTTACACTAGAAAATACTTTAGAAAATGTTTTGGGGAATGTTTGGTCTAGATGCTGGCAACTAGATTACAAGTATAAATATACTTGTGCATGCACAGTCCATTTAAAAATGTTTATATACTGTAGATGTTTACTTCTTAGGCTTATTTAAGACAAAAAAATGCAGTTATGTTTGGATAATCAAAAATGGACATGATTTTATTTAACATTGCATATGGAGTGGATTTATAAATAAATAATACACTAAGAAGGTACATAATTTAGGCAACAGGCAAAAAATATATATATTCACATGTTTTCATATAAACGTACATACCCTGTCTTGTACCAGTCTGTGGGAATGTGCTCCTGATGCCAACATGGCAGCGAACATAGTGAGCATGTGTTGCTGGACACGGCTGATGCCTGACACCAGACAACTGAGGATGCTGGGTAATCCCACCTTGTCAATCACACTCTGGAAGGCCCCCGCAGATTGCCGTGTTATTTTACATAGAGCCTGGAAGGGCAGATAAATGTAAGACAGGTGGGTGGAGGTGGGTTGAATACAGAATCTTTAAAACGGCTTTGTGTTACATAATATTTCAGATTTATTTATATAAAGGGTACATACATTTGTCATCAAACTGATCTTTAATACCATTGTAGAGACGAGGTTAAACAAGTAAACAACGGTAACACTTCAGAATAGCAAACACTTATTCACCACTAACTACGACCTTTACCCCAATAATTTCCTAATCTGCTGCTTATAGTTAGTAAGGTAGGATTAGGGATGTAGAATAAGCAGGCCTGGACTGACCAAAGGGCCAATGCACATTTTTGGGCTGGGGCTGTAAGTCATAATTTAATAATTTTTTAAAAGTTTATTAGGTCAGTTTATTTATTACCGCAATGGTAGAGTATCTGAGACACAAATCGCGGCCCATTGGTTGACTCTCTTAAAGGACATTAAGCTAGTCCAATTAAATCTCAGGCCACGCCCCGCCTCCCTTCTGGCCAGCCTTCATCTCCCTTTGACAAAATCTGAGTTTGACCGGAGTTTGAGATGAGTCCGTCTAAGAGCAAGAGGGGTGCAGAGAAGCTGCGGGAGAAAGCCTTGTCTGTGAAACTGGGAGTATATGTACACAGTTGCCTACTTATTTTTATTAAATTGAAAATTATTTTATTTGGGGTATATATATATATATATATATATATATATATATATATATGGTAGGCCTATATGTGGTGGTGGGCCGGCTGGACCATAAAATGCCAGGGTCGGTTTTTCCTCCCAGTTGAGTTCTGAGAATAAGGCATTAATATGTGCTTAATTACTACTGATTAATGGCTAATTAATGATAATGTAGTAACATGCAACAAAATTACATTTTTTACATAAAAAAAAACAAAAAACTTTTTTCTTAACTTATGACAGGTTTTAACTTGTATTGTGCCAACTGAGCAGAATTGCACAAATTCCTGTCTTGAAGGGCAACTGGTCAAAATGAATGGGCAACCATGTTTAATACTCACAGATATAGCGCTGACCCTGAGCGCATCCACCGTGGAGTGCGTGAAAAGATACCAGAGTGCAGGTCCCACCTCTGCAGTGATGAATCCCTGTGCGTATTGAGACTCACGGCTGCACACGTTCTCTATGGTTTTGGCAGCCATGTGGTTCACCACCAACTCCTCCTGAGAAACATGAATCCACCATAATTCATTAATATCCAGCTTTGGCTTAAAAAAAGCTGCACAAAATTTGCTGGAGTCCGCCGACATTTTAAATATAACACCCACTATAAAAGTAAAACTTACAAAGTAAATAAAACAGGTTGCACTTTAGTTTAGGGTCCAAGGCCATGTGTCCACCTCAACGCTCAGCGTAAAAAGGCGCGTAATGCTCAGCACACATGCAATCCCTTTTAGAACAACTGAAAAAATACACTATCCTTGGGAAAAGAATGAAAGAATTTTAGAATTTTGGCTGTTCATTTGTACAAGCGCATTATTCCACATGATGCTTAATTCTGTTCCACATCTAAACATAACTACTTTACTAACTTTAAATAAGCAGAAAATTAGAAGTTTACTGAATTACAGTTAACAGTTAGTCAACAGTGAGAACTGGTCCCTAGACTTAAGTGTGGCTATATTTGAAATTAACACAATTTCACAAGAAAATACAAATAAATTCATTTAAGCTTTACGAATGGCTAAATAATGTATTCTTTTGAAAAATATTCCAATTAGCTATCTAATCAACTGTGCTATTTTTAAATTTAAAAGTAATAAATTGATCCAACTCTGAAAAAAAACATTTGTTTTTGGTTTATATTACGAGGACCTCCAGCTATTTCCCTATATCCACCTCCACCATTCCATTATGTAACACCCACTTTTCACGATCCAAACATTTCCCAATGGCTAAAATCAAGCCCCATAAACATCAGATCACATAAGTAAAGTATACTGGGTGGTGGCTAACAGCACTGCATGCAGACTTGAAATGCAATGGTGCTCTGTAAAACCTTTTAGTGAATCTAAAGTGCAGGCTGCAGCGTTAAGCATTACACTCAAAGACATGCGTTCCTGAATTCATTTGTAAGTGGGACACACAGACCTTTACAAATTTCACGCAATTACATCATGACCTAATAGTCCCTCAACACCCTCCGAACTTGAGTGAAATAATTTCCTTAAATTTCACACCACAGCGAATCTCGCTTGCAGATAACGAAGGGCAATACGTTGAGATTTAGCTGGCTGTGTTTTTATGTATTTGGACCCCTGTCCTTGAGCGTGTCTCTCTGCAACCGTATCTGGTGGAAATTAAACATTTAACAGCATTCAACAAACGGCAGGCACGCAGAGTCGAGTGAGGAAAATAGCAAATGGAGAGGTTGGGCATATCTTAGAGGCGCAGTTACACTGTGCACTGCTGCTATGCAATATGGATGCCTTCACTATAATGTAGTTCCTAGACCCTCGTCTCAAAGCTAAAAGAAAGTTCAGCTTAGTCCATGGAAGAGGTGCATTAATACACATACTGTATCTTGGAGGCAAAAAGTAGAAAGAACTCTCAAGAAGAATGTTCTGACGCAACACAAATAACATAGCAGCTATTCCAGAGTCCCTGGCCCTATCGTATCTCTTTGTGCTGGAGTCTGGTGGTCTGGCTTCGTGGAGGCTTTAGGTAATGAACTAGAGTTGGCACTCGCTGGAGCAGGGGAAATGACTGACAGCTGCTACAGGGTGCAAGAGGGCGGGGGGGGGGGGGGGGGTATTGGGGGGTGCTGAGCGCTTTCTTTTTTTTTCTCTTGTAGCACAAGCCTTGTCAAAAAGGCATAGAAAACTAAACTAAAATCCACCAGCCTGGGGTTTTTTCAATAATAATTTAAATTCCACAGGACAAATACGCTCCGTTGTAGGCGAGTTTGTGCTTTTTCAAATATACACAGCTAGTCTATTTCCACTGAGGTCTAAGTAAGATGCTTTAGGGATCATCTGGCTGCAGTCGAGGTGAGGGTGTTTTGTACACTACCCTGCTAGACGCACTAGAAATTACCCCAAACCCAAAATACTGCAATTTCTCATTCAGTCACATGCACACACGCATTCATGCTCTCATTGTGAGCGGGCCAAGCAGACAGCACCATCCAGTGTAACTCTATTACTTGACCTGCCAAGGCCCTGTTAATACTAGTGCATTTTAGTTTTAAAATGCTTAACTTTTTCTACACTACACAGCACGGGGCCTGAGACTTCTAAAAATGCTGTAGACCCTGCTTTATGCCCTGTCTACATGGAGATGTGATTAGCTGTTTTCGCATATTTTTTTTTAACGTATCCAACATATCCAGGTGCAAGACGAATCCAACATTTTGGAAAGGGATAATGTTCATTTTTGAAAACCAGGTCCAAGAGTGGATATGGTACATCAATAAAAAATGCTGCCCTTGCGTCTTGCTCTCTGCTTTCAGTGCTATCACATGCTGGTCTGACGTGTATACGACATTGTTTTGAGTGTTTTGTGGTCTCCTGTGGACGCAGATATTTCTTGCAATAAGGGAAAAAAAGATTGGATAGGGTTGCTCTTGCTGCTTGTGAACCTAGCCTTCGTTTGAAAACTCCAGGGTCGCATTTCAGTGTAAACGGACCAAAATGGAGACTTTTGAAAACAATGGCATGGCTGCTCACATTCTCTTTGCGTATCCTTGACAACTGTATAAACAATAACATCATGCTTGTTGTTGTACCCATAGATATATATAGTAGGGGTGCTGCGATATACCGGTATTTAGGGTGCAACGCAATTAACAATAACGTAAATTATCCAGCGGTAGTGCCTGGTTGCTCTTCCCGGTGGCAGTATTGCACCCTAAAGCTGACTTGTAATTTCTAACGAATGAAGTAAAAAATAAATTAAAAAATAAAAAAATAAATGTAATTTCTAACGAATGAAGTAAAAAATAATTTGACTGCTAAAGTTTTTTCCTCAAAGGTTTCTATAGATATTGCAATATTGTGAATTCTTCTGAACACAATAACTGGTGTAAAAAAAATCTAATGTGCAGACAGATTTCACACTCAATCCCTTCAAGCACATAGGTGCATACACAATCTAAATAATAGGGAATCTGCCTATATGAATGGTCATGTGGCATGCATTTTCAGTGTTGTAGTGTTAATGGAGATCGTTTCTGAAATGCAGTGAAAACGCCAGTGTATATGAGAATGAAAACGCATTTGTGTAAACAGGGAGCCAGACTCTAGACTGGGGCGTCATTAAAGGAGTATTTGGATGCCCATTTTCACAAGTTTAATCTTTCGCTAAAATCGCTAGCCCGACGTCCTGGGGCAACTGTATCTTCCAGTCGGGCAACCAAAATCCATCTCAACCTTGCCCGTCAGGCTATCATGTAGGTAGGAAAAACATATTTAAATGCTTTTGCATTCTTTCACAAATATGTTTGGGTAATTATGTAATTTTCGGGCATCGGGAAGCCACTGTCAGTTAGGTTAAGTATTGAAATCGCGTTTGAATTCATGCTTTTTTTTTACTTTCACTTTGTGATCATGTGAACTGTATATGGACGGTTTCATAGGGCACACACGCTTGGACCAAAGTTCACTAGTCTGTTGTGTTTGTTTATCGGACTGGTTACGAACCAGCTACAAACGCAGTTAATGAAGACTCTCGGGTTATTGTGCTGTGGGTTCTGTTTCCCATACATTTATTTATTTGTAGCGACCTGTCACCCTATCAAAATTTTCTGAAAGGCTTTGTCGAATAAA
>JAUYWG010000051.1:4564396-4578842 GCA_034779775.1 Enteromius afrohamiltoni
GTAAATATGAGTTTGTGGTGTGGTTACTTCTCAGTAATTATCACAGTCAAAGTTGACAAGCTCTCAAATGAGAAAAAGCAGGATGGGATTCAGGCTGCAACATCCTTCCAGAATCCCAGCTAATCTATGACTTTCAATGCATTTGGAGCCACAAAGGTTGACTGCCTGAACAAACCTGAGAAAAAAAAAAAAAAAAAAAACATTTTTCAAAGAAGCATTTACAGAATTTCCCCCAATTTTCAATCTTTTTGGTGCTGTATGCACTTTTGATGTTAATAAAAATGTTACATACTACATCTGAATACACCCACAATAATGGGTTTGATTCCAGGGGCAGTTCTACGGTGAGTGGATATGCTAGAGCTTAGCCCAGAGACATTAATAAATCACAATACACAGGATACACTTCAAATAAAATCGGCTACACTGAAAAGATACACTGGCTTTTTTTAAAGAGACAAGTATAGTTAGAATCTGTACTTACAAATTGCATGTAATGATAGAGACTGCTGATTCATTCAGGAACAAAGTAAGAAATGGTTTTTATGTTTTATAAATGCTTCAGTGATTCTTTGATTCTAGGTGTTCAAAAAAGTGAAATTAATTCTGTAATAAAACACTGTATGAAGAGATGCCCAACATGTTTTTGTTTAGAAATGTTTTGTCAAATGGAGCAAAAAGAAAATATGGTCTTAGCGAAAAATCACTAATATAACTATTAATAATATTAACTTCTTGTTTATTAAAATTTGTTGCCCTTCTTAATGCTGCGTTCTTAATGCATGTGTGTGTGAGTAAGCTCCGCAATTCAGATTCTATATTTGATTACTAAGAATCTATTTTTTAACAATCTAATTTTGGTACTATAAATTTATAGGGTACGGTAAGTTAAAGATACTTGTAGCAGCTGCATTTTGCGGTTTAAGTGCCGGTTTAATAGAAATCATTTTAAAAACACAAATTGCATGAAAGATGTATGAAAACTTAAATCGTGAAGAACACAAGACATAATAATGTAATAACGTTTGGGGCTTCAGCCTCCTTAGACCACCCCTAGCACTGCACCAAGACTCCCAGGGAATTTATAACTTAATAAAATGTGTACTTAAATACAATGTAAGTTGCTTTGGATAAAAGAAAAGCAAATGTATAAATGTAAATGCAATGTGAAACAAAATGTTTCGGTTGACCTAATTCTGCATTTCTGTAAAATGGACAGCTGGCTGAAACAGACAGCGTCACAACATCCTTTTGTGTAAACAATAAACAATAGTTTATGATCGAAAAAAAAAAGATAATAAAAAAATAATTTACATTGTAATTAAATATTTTATATTTTTAATATGTATTAGCAAAATACTATATTGCTAGCATGTGCCACTCTTTAAACTGTTCTGATAATTAATGGAGAACAGCAACTAAAGTCAAATTACTTTGCTAATTTAGTAACATTACTAAGTTGATGGAAGCTAGGCGTTTCCAAATGAGTTCACTTCGCTAAATTATATTAACTTACCAGATGATATTATCATCAATAGCATTCACAAGGCTACAAAATACACCTCCGATGTTGCAGACTATGTCCAGACTAGAAACCTGAACATAAACAAAAGAAGTACTAGAAAATACAGTGTAAAATCTCACTGAAACAGTGGCATTGCCTAACACACCAGTACTCAGTATTTCACCTTAATTCACTGTTAAAGTTAAATGACGACTGGCCAGACAAACTAACGTGAATTAGAGCACAGGAAGAAATATGTTTCTCACTTTACCTACAGTTTATTTCAACTAGTATAGGTGACCTTAACTTACTCACCACTCGATGTTGCCAGTGTTTTGGTGGCAATCCGGCCTTCAGTCAAAAAATAAAAAATAAAAAACTCCTGACATGAAAAACGAAACGATAAATAATGTTAGTTTGCAGTTAACACGTTATATCAGTCTTAAAATGACTTAGTCTTGCATAAAACAGTAATAAAAAATACTAACCTTTATGCTAAGTAAATGGTGCAACATCTCTTTCGTCTGCCTCCACTGCCTCCAAAAATTGCCATTGGTCAGTTTTTTGCGGGCAAGTAAATTTAGTTTAAATTTACAGTAGTGTACTGTACAGTAGTGAATAAATACAGTAGTGACCATATATTTCCCATAATCCTTTGCCAGTTACAGTAATATACTGTTTGCACATTTTACAGTATCTTACCGTCTTTACATTATCTTACTGAATATTACAGTAAAATACTGTTCAAATTACAGAAATCGGTTACAGTGTAATTAAGGTTGGAATGCACGACATGACTTGCTGTTGCAGCTGACCAGTTTCACAGAAAATCACTTGCATAACAAGCAGACTTTGATTGTATAGCTTAATGAAATCAAACAATATGAATCGATGCTTGCCAGCATTTACTTGTACAATGAAAGGCTCAATGCACAAATCCAATCCTCTGACATATCTGATTTTGACCTCACCTGCTTACATAAACTTAAAACATGGCATGTATACAGTATCTGCATTTGCATTCACTTCTGATTTGTTATTGCAGAATAAAATGGTTTAGCCTGAAGAGGTGATCAATGTTGCATCACCTTGAAGGGGTTCATTTTGCGATAACACCTGACTAAATGTATGTAATGCATTATTCCACTTATTACAAGGCTACGTCCGGTATAAGTAAATAATGTGACATAAAATATTGTCTTGAGTTTAGATATCTCATTAGCTCCCTAAACAAAACGTGTACAGGAAGAAAAACTGTGGCTTTTAGGCAAAACTAAATTAACAAACACTAGACTATCATTTAAGGGATACACTATAATAATACCACTTATTATATAAATAATTAACATAATTATGGCAAAATAAGATAATGGATTGAGATGAAACCTGTTTATTATATTCTATTAACATGTTCAAAGCAATCATCCTGACAATAAGTTGAACCCAGTAATGATATTACAGGACTACTAAAACTGAAGTAGCTCAAATGAATATTACAGTTAAAGCTGTTTTTTGTTAACAATTATTTTAAATCTATTTTTGCGCAAATACAGATGTCCTTGCCTTAGCCTGATACACAACGGCTAGTTAATAATAGTTTCAAACATTATTAAAAGCTAACCTTATTACTGAGTTTAGATTATACTCTAGTTTTAGACATTCTTCTGATTACAGACCGTCTATACGGGATTACACAAGATTTGTATTTAAAGAAAAACAAGAAATATTAGCTTTCTGGGTTAAAAGAGAAAATGTCTTTACATGAAATTCTGATGGTAAGAAAATTAAAGCCAATACACACTACATACATGTAGTCACACACTGCTGATGTTGTTAACATTAACAATTTAAGAAACAAAGTATACAAATAATAATAATTGCCATGGTTTGAAATGAAGTTTAATCACCTCTGGTAGCACAATTTATTGTAATGCTTTTTCCCCAGATGGTCAGAACAAAAGTGGCAGACTTGTTACTTAATCAGATGACACTATCTGGTGAAAATTCTTATTTGGGTCATTTATTCCGAGATGTAAGCCAGAATCTGAATATCCACACCGATGAGGTATTAGATTTAACATTAGATTCATCCACCCTTTCAGTCGTGCTGACGCACAAACCACAAAATAAGTTACTGCAATTGCAGGTTTCAAACAGAGATGGAGACAAAGATGATATGTATCTGATTTAGACATTTAGAAGTGGCTTTTTTGTTCATGTGTGCAATTTTGTGTGTGTCTGCTATAGTGTGACAGCATATTTTGATAGTTTGAGTTGATGTCATGTGTCCTCCAGTTATGAGGTGCAAGTTTATGCTGGAAAAAAACTGAAAATCTGTAGTATGAAATCCTCAGTCATTTTGTGTATGAGCTCAGTTCTGTACCCATTTACAAAATCAGTGTATTTAAAATCTAAGATTAAGATTTTTAAAGTTGTGTAATGTATTCCAGCCTTTAACTCAATATGTAATCTAGGAAGGCCCTCTAGAGTGCAGAAGAACCATAAGAAAGCAGCTCTGCCTTTCTCTCGCCAAAAAGAAGCACTGAAAGAAATCGCCATGACAGGATCGGCCGCTCAGACACAGAACCCCTGTAGAGCACCGGGGAGAGAGTCCATCACCCCGAGCACTTCTTCAATACCGACCCACTGAGCCCAGAAAGAAGAACCCGTCGAGAGAAGCTGGAAAGTTTAAGACCGTATTGTGTGAAACGCCGCAAAAACTCGGCCTTGCTAGATTGCGACGGACGGCCATTTTGTGCTGCTGTCCACGCGGAGTCTGGGTGGTACTGCAAAATGAACAAAGAGGAAGTTCGCAGCAGAACAGAAAACAAACGCTTTAAATAAAGGATTAGGGTTGTAGAATTTGTTTTTGATGAACCGCAATGCATCTGTGCAGTGCTTTGATGATTATTGATTACCCTGTTTGGATGAGCTCTTTGAATTTGTATTTGTAAAGGCTGAGATAGAGATGTTAAAAGCTAATTTCACCTGGCTTTTACTGGATTTCAAGTGCTTAGGATTGCAAGCAGAGAAATTATTTTTGTTTAGTATATTCCAAGCGGAAGCTGAGAAAAAGCAAATAGAGAAATGCTAGAGTGACACCTGCTGGTGTGTCGTGTATTTTCAAAAATGATTTCATTTTAAAAAAGCCATCTTTAAAAACACAGACATGCACGTCTCACCTCTGTGACAGGAACATCGTCTCTGAGCTCTGTGCAGTGGGAGGCCATCAATCCAATCACTCGCATCACTTTGCTCCTTCTAAAATACAAATTATGCAGCTGTTTGTTTTATTAATGCTGTTCCGTTTTCTTCAAATCTGTCATAATTTAAAAGAAAAAACATTTTGTTCAATCGAATATATTATTTCTTTCTTTGTGGTCTACTTATTTTTTTACTCTTAAATATTAAAATAAATAAACCTTACAGTTTAGTAAACCTTAAACATTATAGATTTATTGACTATACTAAATTAATGTTTTTGTGTTTTTTTTAATGAATTCATATTCTTCTAATAACCTGCTGAATATTCAGATTAGCCACCCCAGGATTTTTTTGCAAAATCATACTTAAACTAAACTTTTAAACTGTATTGCATATAATTATAGCACTACTTTAACACACACCCTGTGGTAAAACCGCTGTAACGCACAACCTCCAGTGGCATTCCGCTTTATTTTACAATTTCTTTTTCAATACTGTCTAACCACAGCACATCGGCCTTAAATTGGCAGTGTTTAATGCTGGTTTTCAGTGTAATTTAAAACTAAAATTGCTCTGTCTGTTGCTTGGTGACTGTAGTGCGGAGATAGAAGCTGTAATCCTGCGAGGGGCCAGTAAGACACATGCCTATCATTCCTTCCACTAAGAACCAAATGGACTGAGGGGAGAGAGAAAGGCAGACACTCCAAGACCGGCACCATTACTGTAGTGTCATCCTGGAATATTACACCATAGTTCTAGTTATTATCTAGTATAATTGTGAAGCTAATTTTTACTAATAGTTTAATTTTAGTAATAGCTCAAAATTCTGTCAAAAAGTTTGTAACCAGGCTGTTTTGGAGCACTGTTGACTTCCACTGTATTTTTTTTTTTTCTACTATGGAAGTCAAAGGTGAAATTAAACACAATAGTGAAATGAAAACCAAAAATCACTATACAAAAATAAAATAATTATATAAAGATGAATTGTAAGACTTACATATCCCAGTTCGGTGCATGTCGCATCTGTTGAACCAGCACAGGTAACTATGTCAAAAAGAGGGAGAGAAAAAAAAATTCACATTGTGAGATTTTCAATAATATACAATATATATTTCAATAAATCTGCATTTTTTTCTGAACAGTTGACAATATAATTTCATAAAAGTCACAGGTCGGTATATAAATAGTATATAGGTATATTACAGGTGATCTAGTAAAGAGCTGAGTGAGCTAGCACTTGTGTGCCATAATCAGTCAGTGTTGTTCTCATATCAAGAAATTATTTCAGACTCTAAAATAATTTACAGCTCAGTTGATAGCTTCCAGAAAAACCTACATCTTGATTGCTCAATTGCCACAGAGATGAACAAAAAGCTGCTGGTGGAGAGACACCTGGTGGTCAGAGGAGGGAAATACTGGTGTCCTCAGTCTATTTTTAATTACACCATTTTTATTTTTTTTTTTTACTTAAAATACACGAGGTTGCAAATGAAGATTTGTGTGTTTCTACTCAATGTTCATGCCACAAATTTACCAAAAGTTCAGAAAAATTTTAATGAAAAAAAAACTTTAATTTAAATGATAAACAGATTTAAATAAAAAAAATGCAAAAAAAATAGTTTCGTTAAAAATATTGTAAATTTGTTTTTCGAATTGAATTAATTAATGTTTGGAATTACATTTGGGTGAGTAAGTGACAGAATTTTCCTTTTGAGGTGAAAAATCAGTTCAAGGTATTGTCATAGAATGGGATTGTGTTGGCGTGCTTTATTTTAGGTTATTAAAGACAACCAGAAGGTTAATGCTATGCATTTCATTATTACATGGTTCTCTGGAAAACCATTCAAATGTTATATTACAGCAAGAGTGCAAGCTTAAATACACTGTATAACAATATACCAGTGTTTGTATTGTTACTTAAGTAAACCCCTTCACTGTGACACAAGATCACACATAATACCTGGTCATCCTGTTACCGTTTTTGATATAATGGCCATATGACTATACATTGATAGCTTGTGTCTTACCAGCTGGGAGTGTATGAGGCGTGTGGCGGTCTCTCTGTGGTTACAGACAGTGCACAGGTAACAGAGAAGGTTGAGTTTAGTGCGTGGTGCTATGGCATTGGCTGATCCAGCCCGGTCTACTGACTCCAGGACAGCACACACCTGTTGCAGGAACTGAGACCAGTCCTCGGAGTTCAGACAGGACAACCGTTCAGCTAAGAGAGAGACAAAGAGAGTAACATCAAGCTTTTATGGCTCATATAGTGTGAAGAAAAAAATTAAGTGAAAGAAGGGAAAAACACCTCAATTATATTAAGAGGCCAAAATATGCAATTTGGGCTAGTTAATCAAATTAAGGTGAAATTTGCAATTGAAAATGAATGAGATCTTCACAACAGTTTAGCAGACTTGCTCAAAACAAATGCATGTTATCATACTATCTCATCTACGTATCAATGTATATATAACCAATAATATGTTTTAGTAAGATGTAGAGTTGGGGTACTCGGGAATCGCACTTGGACTCGAGTACAGTTTTTAAGAAGATTCAGATTTGTCACGGACTCTGAAATGAGTCCAGGGAGTGTTTAAGGAAATGTCACTGACTTGATACTTTATCATGATATTCAGTATTTGCTTGTGTTTTCAAGTCTTGTCCAGTATTTGAAAGCAGTGGGTTTATGTACGCACTCACTGAATGTGTTAGCTTAAAGCGAAAGCAGCGTAACCTGCTGCCGCAGACTACATTATACAAGTGAATCAAACAACAGTAGAATAAGAGAAACTCACTCGACTTTATCCCTTAATCCCTTTAGTAACTTTTATCATTTATATTTCACGTAAACAATGAAGATTGTGCAGGACTTTACATTCATGAATTAAATGCAGGGATTAAATTAGGCTTGTGCAGCCATACATCAGTGGACTTTCCTCTTAAATGCATATTTTTTAAACATTTATCTTATTCTTACAAATTCTAACAATGATGTGCATGTTATAAGTAAATAACATTTTATTTATTTATTTATTTTATATATAACATCTGTAAATAACATTTTAAAGGCACAGGGCATTACTGTCTGGTATAAGCGTTTGGAACTCGGTGAAGGGAATGACTGCTCAAATGTTACCTTGGCAACGCTACACGTGCGGCAGGATTCAGCACTTACTATTCAGCTTTTCAGACTAAACTTGTTTGAACTTGCTTACACGTCTTACACTACACTTTAATCATATTCTCTCACAGACGACAAATATTGTCTTTTAAGCTACTGTACATTAAAATAAACACAATTTTGTATGCATGTCTGATATCTGGTAAAGTCGTGTTTATGAGTGCAGCGCTGCTGTGTGTAGGCTACTGTTACCAAAGAAACCACTACATCTGTTCATAGCAAAGAGCACTCAACTTTTCCCTCAAATATGAAGGTTTACCAAGTGATGCAAGATTTTGTGGGCTTTGCATACACATGTGCACCCCTGCAAGCCTGCAACCAAAGTGCCCCTCATATAACAATGCCTGTAGGATGTTTCTATATTTTTATATAGACCTATAACATTTTAACTACATTAAGTAATTAAATTACTGTTTTGTAAAAGCTGTTTTGGCAGCTTTTAGAAAAAGAATGTTTCTAACATTTTCTGTAAAATTTTCGGCCAAAATAACTAAAACAATAACTTTTTTTTTTTTTTTTGTGAAAAACATGTCCAGACAGTGAAAATTGGAACTGGACTTGGACTCAACCTTTTGGGACTCTGACTTGACTCGAACTTGTCTCAGACTCGATTGGTCAAAGACTTGGACTCGACTCGAATTAGGTAGACTCCAACCCAACACTAGTAAGATGATATTCAAAAACTTTTGCAATCATCAGAGCAAAGTTGTCACTTTGATCATTTAGACACTTTAGAATATGATACAGTAGGCTTTATATATTTGTATGAGAGACCTAAACTGACCAAATTTTAAGTTTTAAATCAAAAGGATAATGCTTCTTCTAGGATAATAATCCAGTCACAATGGTTAATGAGTAAGTAAGCTTAACTTAAAAACTAGATCTGTACGATTTGTAAAAAATTATTTGTTGGTGATTTTAAGTGATCAAATAACACTAGATCTCCCAATTTACCTGAATGCGCTGGTACGCAAAGCGTTTTGGGGTCAAAACGAACTGGAGAAGTCTTTAAAATCTAAAAAAGCAGAGCAGCAAAATAACATAAGTGTTGGTTAGCACATATTAGCACAATAAGTCTCTTCGACATGGCAATGTGTTTAGATCCTGAAGGTCTCTTTACCTTTGGGTTATCCATAATGGGAGTCATTGTAAGGTCACTGTCTGTGTATAAAAGGGATTTAATGCAGGCGTTCATGTCACTCTGTTCCTCCAACATAACACTGGATTCCTATAAAGCATACAAACAAAGTACTTTCAACCATTTAACACTGGTGACTTTAGCAAAACTTGAGCAACCACTGTGTGCAATCATTTCATAGCAAGTTTATCCAATCGTGATCCTGGAGGGACAACTTCATGCAGAAGTTAGCTCCATAACATCTGCCAGCTCTACTGGAGAAGACCTTGGTTAAATGGTTCAGGTGCATTTAATTATGGTTAAAGCTAATGCTGCTTTTCGGACAGCTTGAAATAGAATTGTTCCCACCTCCTACTTGGGAGCAAGTCTAGAACAGAAGTCGGAATATAAGACCTGTGAACTGGGGGGCATAACGATCAACCCAGACTTAAGTGAAACCCATCATTTGATGTCATGGTTTCTAACGAGCATAGTGTGGAACAACCTTATGTTAAACATTAGACACCAAGTTCATAAAATAATACCTTAATTTAGCTTTTCGGCAGCTGTTTTAAAAACAAAAGGCAATTTTTCCCTGTTTTTGCCATAAATGACAGAACTATGTTACATGATTAACTGAAGCACACTGAAGCTGGAATTGGGAAATTTCAAACTCGGATATTCCCTCTCCCAAGCTTGTCTGGAACGCGGCTTAGGGTCTCAAGAAGTGTGCTTCGATTGACATGTTCCTACACAGTGTTCAGAGCTCCTTATTTACTAAGCAAAGGGATATTCAGTGACATTTACCTTACTTGACAAAATGTGTACATTCAGAACAGCCTGTGAAGATAGAGTTATAATCATCTGAGCATGCATACATGTGTGTATAGAGTATAATCCATCTAAAAGGCATTTATATACATATTGGAATTATTTTTCCAATATGTAATGTTCAATATGCCCAGTAGATGGTGCTGTGGTTTAACAAAAGAGACTTGCGACCACAAAGAGTATTTAGGCACTGCTGGTTGTGGATGTGATAAAATACACCTGTGGTCACTATAAATTACAGTGGGAGTTACAGTCAATTAGAGTCACTGTACTTATATATATTCATTGTGGGAGCTATTTATGGAGGTTCAAAATAATGGCAACTATGACTGAATGCTTTTGTTTGTGAACTCACTTGAATTTCAGAGGCTTTGTCTTCTGTCTGTCGAGCCGTATTGCTTGTTCTGGGAGTTGGTCTGGAGCTTTTTGATCAGAGACACAAAAACTACTGAAATACACTGGAATATCCTCATAATAGCATTGAACACCCCATGACATATCACATGACAAAAAGTCTGCACACATCTAACTAAATAATTTTCTTATGATTTTAAAACTTTCATCTAAATGTTTGGAGGCAGTTTTGCAGACAACTGTAAATTTGAAAAAAAAAAAAAAAAATTCTTTACAAAACTAAAATTGTATTATATATATATATATATATATATATATATATATATATATTAAACATACAAAAAAAATTATCTTTTTAAATATATTTATGATAAATAAATGATGAAAGGTTCATATTCACATTTTAATGCTTAAATTGGTATGATATCATATTATAAATATATATATATATATAAAAATTAAGATACAGGAGGGTAAGTTGAGATACCTGAGGAGGAAAATCGCCTCTCTGGCATCAATGTCCAGCACAGACTTTGGTCTAAACTCTATGACGTTATCTATGACACAAAAACATAATGAAAAAAGGTCTGAAGAGGCATCATGCACATGCTCCCTAAAGAAAGCAAGATAGGCTGTGTAAAATCTAGGGAAACAAACCAAGACAGAATTAATCTGTATGACAGACTATTAAATGGAAAACTGTTAAATGGACAATTGTTTCTAATTCCACTTAACTTAGATGAATTGCTACATATGTCTACCGTCTCGGTGCGTGCACTTATTCGCTCTAGTGCGCATAGCCACTATTTAAGCATTTAGCTTAGCTCCATTCCCCCTTAGGATCTAAACAAGGATTCATTTAGAGACCGGTGACACAAAATAAAATGTGGCGATTTTCTAAAAAAAAAAAAAAATAACTATAATGGCTGGTGGTAGAGCCCTTTGCAGCACTTCGACCTCGGCAAAGTGAGAAGGAGAGGGGGAGTTTTAAGGAGTGGTGATATTACTTCTCCGGACTAGAGAAATTATTCCATCGTCTCGGACTCGTTGGTGTTTGCACTCAGATTTGTCTGGGACTTTGTCACTGGACTCGCCAAATGTTCTTGTTGGACTCTGTTGAGTCCGGCAATATTTTTTGTTACTTCAAAACAAAATCACACTCGCATGTCGATGCTTTCTATATCTATATCTTTTTATTATACATTTAATAAAATTCAAATATAAACAATTTCACAGGAAAACATTGAAGAATGCAAGTTGTACAATACAAGCTTGTACAGCTTTTTGTTACTTTGAGGGCAATATGTACTCAATATAAAGCTTCACTTCATTTTTTTAAGTTATAAAAGGTGGATTATTTCCTGAGAATTTACATTCTATTCTGTAATATGAAGTTCAACAATAAAAATAAAAAAGATCTAGTTTGGAGACCCCTCCTTTTTAATTTTTACAGATAATAATGCAAATGATTTTCTTATAATAGAAAATATGTCTCTCGCATAACATACTTTATCAATATTTAAGTATGTGGTCTTGAAGAGGATCCTTTTTTCTCTTATTTGGACTCGGTCTTGACTTGGGCTCTATTTTGACTCGACTAGTCTGGTCTTGGACTCGATAGAGCTGGACTTGACTACAACTCTGCTCCAAGGTCGAAGTGCTCTAAGCAGTAGGGCTGTCCCCGTCTAAGGATTTTCAGTCGAATTGGAATTTTCGCAATCTTGCCAATAGTCAAATCATATGTTTGGGGGCAGGGCAAAATAAGATACAAGTCAGTCATTGGACAGTCATCATTACTGAGGTTAACACACAGGGAAAATTTGTTACAGACGCCTCGCAGATACAAACCGATTAAATAATGTTTTTTTTGTTTTCATTGAATGATGTTGAAACCGTAAGAATTCACAAAAAATTTTCGCGTGGAAACACGACAGCTAAACTCTAAAAATTCACAGCGTTTTATTAAAATAGTGTTCTCATTATAATGTTATGTATATGACAGTCCCAGTCATAGTTATTATTCCTCATTGTTTGTCCTGCCCGCACTATGCACGGAAGTGCTTTACTTTATTAAGGTGTATCCATATAAATGGCCCACCCTGTATATAAACCAGCTGACATGTGATCAATGAACCTGATCTAAAAAAATCCAGTCTTTCACTCTGCCTCAATTTGAGTCTGGTTGAAGGTTTATATCTCTGCTGCCAAGCTGCACCTCTGTCCGATGGAAAATGAATCTAAATTTGAATCTATAGGGGTGGTTGGATTTATACACACACAGGGTAAATATTCATTTAAAGCTTCTTTCTTTTCAGATTCTTATATACAGCATTTCACGAGTTTGTGCTTGTCGGTAATCAAATGAAATAAGTGAAGCTTGTTTGGCGTGCTGCCCAGGGAGAATGCTCAGGGTTAGGGGGGTTGCCGAGCCCTAAGGTGGACAGCCCTAAGTGCTCAGGAGGTAAAGAGGCGCACAGCCATATCCTAACCCTGAGTGCTCCCCCCGGGAGAGAAAGGAAGGCGTTGGGGAGGAGGAGGGATACTGAGATCGACATGAAGGAGAGAGGAGGTGATGCTATTTTATAGGGTGTAGCTAAGAAGCTGATAGGAAAATAGGAAGATTGGAGAGGCGGGGATTGGTAATTGATTACCTTTGTAAATTCCTCCCCAAATTAAGTATATAAAACAACATTATTTTAGTAGGCTGTATATTAACATGTTGGGAGAAACCCGGAGGTTATATGTGAAATTGACATTGAGCACCCCCATTTAGTTAAACGGTATGATCACAACACCCCGCGTATATTTGACTGAGAGATTGGAAGTCGAATCAGGCTCCTCGAATCGAAACATCAAATCGACGACTATTCGAAGACACCCCTACTAAGGAGTAATATCATCACCCCTTTCCCTCTAACTTCCATCAATACAACCAAGGAGTGATATTACTGCGCTGAGGTCGAACTGCTGCAAAGTCATCTTACGCCATACATTATAGTAATCTTTTTTTACCGGTTTAAAACATCTTCGTGTTTTATTTTGTGTCACCATACATACTCGTGCAACTAGTCTTTAAATAGGGAAAACGTGGAAGTGTTTGGTAGCTTCTAAACTCATCCCTGTTAGGATCCTAAGGAATAAATTTGTTAAAACAGGTAAAAACTGTAAAACAGGAAGCTTTAAGTCAGGCTTTTTTTGTTTGTTTGTTTCTCCCTAAAATGCAATTCCACTGTTCTGAATCAAGCCCTTTTTGACAGATTAAGTTTTAACATGATGTCCAGTAAACACGTGTTTCAGTTGATTCACAGTTACATAAGCTCACTCTTCTGTCATGTATTCCCCTCTGATAGTATGCAGCGGAGGTATTAACCAGCAGCAATCTAATCCCTGAGTGTACGGATGTTTGCGTGTGATTTAATACCGAACATACATACAGTATCATTTGTACAGCAGGGCAAACTGAACATGAGTACACAGGCTCACACATGTGTACGTGCTTGGTGACCACACATGCACAGACCGAAAGAAGAAAATCCACAGGCCCTTTGAGGGCACACGAAGTGTAGGAATGGGGCACGACATGCTGACTCTCATGTCTGTTGCATTACCTAATGTGAAGGACTTGCTGAGGTTTGGGCTGGCAGGGTCAGCAGGTGCTGTCTGGGCTTCCTCGGCTGCCTGAGAAGACGCAGGGGCCAAATGCAGACTGAAAGAAAAAAACAAAACACAATCACAATTGACAAGACACTAAACACAAACACAGTAAATAGTGAATATTGACATAAATAAATTGATATATTTAACCCCGAAAATGAAAAGAAAAGAAATTAACATTTATTTTGCATACAAATAAAGCATGTATTCTTTCTTTCTCAAAATACAGTACTGTGCAAGTCTTAGGCCACTAGTATGTTCGCCAAGAAAAAATGTTTTTAAGTGGGTTATTTCTATCTTTTGCTGTGTTAGTTGTAAATATCAGTTTACATTTTTCAACATTATTTTTGTCATTAAATGTAATAATGAAGTGAGATTATTGTCTGACAACAGCCAGTGCTCCACACAGAGATCTGATCATCATCCAGTCTGTCTGAAATTACAAGAACTAACAGAACAAAGGTTTTTTGAAGCATCTTGGAGACGTTGTCAGTTCTTCTTCATCAGTTAGGAACCTCGGTGTTCTGTTTGATAGCAATCTTTCATTTGAAAGCCATGTTTCTAGTATCTGTAAAACTGCATTTTTCCATCTTAAGAACAT
>JAUYWG010000051.1:4587978-4611196 GCA_034779775.1 Enteromius afrohamiltoni
AATTGTTCTTTTTTGCTAGCTACTGTTTCAGTGAGCTAGCGAGCAGGCGGCCCATCACGACTCACTAGCCATTTCCATTTCCAATTTTTATATCAATATATTTTTTTAATATTGTAACAAAAAAATCTATAGTCAAATTTCCTTTAATCACACAGATTACACTAAAGAGAGATTTCAAACAGAGGGATGTTCACAAATGATAACAGATCCATTAAGATCTGTGAGACTGTAGAGATACATGCTGAATAAATCAAGAATTTGTTTAGTCAAGGATCCAACTGAGGTCCCTTACAGTGGTCTCTTAGCAACTGTAATCCAATCGGAATATTTATTTATTTTTCTGTAATAAAGTGAGGCCTCCTCATGTTTGCGTTGTCTGTCCTGTGTTCTGGAAATAATCACAATTCTGTGTTGAAGAGACTGGTTGCACTGCTTTTTACTGCTTTATTCATGTTTTCCAAATATCCGCTTTTGTGTTGAAGCTCTGCTTCACTGTGGATACTTTCCCAATCACAGTAACCCGGCAAAAATGACCTAACACAGAGTTCACACCGTCCTCTCGTTCTTTAAGCAGTTGGGAAACACAAGGCCTGAGTGGAAGCCAACAAAGGCTTGAGGAGGAGAGCTAAATTTTGCAAATATTTTTCACATCATTTGCTTGTTAAACCAGCATGCTTGGGAAATTAAGTGGCCAAATGACAAGTTAAGGTAGCAAGGAGGGGAATTATTATCATAGAGAATAATAAGCTACAGTGAGCCTTATCTAATTATCATAAGGAGTGTTCCTTTGTGTCAAGTGAGAGGGTGTGGAGGGGGTAGGGCTTTAGCCCCTGCCCCGTGGCCTCCCGCATGGCCCCTGCCTAAAGATGTTCCCAGAAACATAAGAGGAGGAGACTGCTTGTCCAAGACAGAGTCTGAGTAATGTTAGACTCTCTCTCACTTATTAAACATTGTTGAAACATTAAATTGTTTATAGCATTATGGATAAAGGAACATTTGTTTCTGCTGTGAACTGAGTAGTCACTTTATTAATAGTTTATGGACATCTTTCTGCTCATGGCTGGTGGATAATGTGTTGTTAGGTCACATGATATTCCCGAAACAGCCTTTTAGCTTGTCTGTCAGGCAGATTATTGCTTGGGTTTCAGTTAAAATTGAACATTTTTGTGTTATACAATAAATTATATAAACATATAAAGAACATATCCATGATATTTTTGTGTTTATTATATCGTTTACATAAACATAATGAAGCACTTCCTGCCAAATTATTACTGTAATTAAAGAGAAAAAAGAAAGAAAAAACTCATTCTTATTTCTGTAATGTAAAAAAAAGTAGTCACGCTAGTATTTTCAGTCAATGATTTATTTTATCAAGTTTTAATTTTATTTGTTAATGAAGAGAAAATCTTTCTTTCCAGACAGAAAATTAATTGTATGCATAATCACACAATGCAAAACAGCTTTTATAATCGAATAACTGGTGTAATTGTATTTATTCAATGTATTTATAAATTAATGGATATATTTTAAACTTTTTAAAATGTTGAAATATTTAATATTAAAAATAAAATAAATTAAATAAATTAAAATATTTAAATATAAATTGAAATTGAAATACTTGATGATTTTCTATGGAATGTATTTTACAATTTTTATTTTATTATTTTTATTATTATTATTATTATTATTATTATTTTATTTTTAAGACGTGTCTATGGGAACCACTTAAAGAATAAAAAGAATTCTCATTAATATAACCATTTAGTGAATTACAAGTATTATCTTTGCTTTTAAAAACAATGTGTTGCAGGCAAAATTAGAGGTTGTTCTGTAGTCAAAATATTTTCCTTTAATTCAACATATGTTTAGTCATCAGACATGAGACTCCTGGGAATGTTTTCTGAATTGGGATCAGAGTGCGATCCCAGGACTACATCAACATCTGAAATGATAAAGTCTGAAACTCTGATGAAAACAATTTATCCAACAACATATTATTGGAAACCGTGAGCTAATGCAGTTTTCTGGTTGTCATGGGATCAAAATTCTCACTCATCACACCTGCATATGGTGTCGTTTCTTAACTGTGATCCTGTCGAGTCGGCAGGTATTTTGTATTTTGTAGTACGCTGCTTGTTTAATAGAATTTTTGATGTGTTTTTCATTTGCCTGCATCTGATCTTAATAGCTGGGCTTTTATAGACAGATGAGAGGTTAAAAGCATCTTTTGAACATGAGAAGGGTCTGGGCCGCAGGGTGGGGAAGAATTGTGTTGAATGGAGACCAAACCATTGAACCACCGCAAGGGAGCTGTGGCGAACGTAATCCTTTACTCACACATCATATGTTAATCATAAATGTTGGTATTCGTGCTGGAGAGAAACTAAAAAGCAAGATTTGATGTACTGCGTATCACCAATTCCAGTCTGTCAGATATAGGTGAGATGTAAATGCACTTACTATGTGATCATGTTTAGACAATCATATTCTAATGCCAATAATTTGTTATACTCCACCCACTCTTATCTACTGACAACAGGATAAATTAAAGTGTAAAAGGATGCATCCTGGTTGAACAGCTGATTTGCACCTTTGTAGAAACTTCAGAAGGCTCCCTGAGGAACAAACTTATGGTTTATTTTGAATAGCATCCCAGATAATGTTGGATGATTATGTTTGTTCAGAACATTTGACTATAAAGTAAACAATTTTGTAAATGAGGCACAATGTCAAATGTAATAGCAGCTACATTTCCAACCATAATAATTTCATAATGCTCAATCTGTATTAAAAATGTTCATGCATTCTTGCAACAACAGTAAAGTAACGTGATTCAGACCTACCTTCTGTAAAGTGTAAACGCGACATCCTGTGTGAATGCACTTTTAAGGCAAACGTATAACGGGAAATGTGCTCCTTCAGCAAGGGGTGTAAAAATACAACATTGTGCATTGTGAACATTCAATAACACAGTCCAGCATACGGGAAGTCCCCTCCACTGCAGTGTTGTGTTTTATTCTGTTCCCATACTGTTCCACAAGACGAGCTGTTGTGAATGGTGTAATCAGCAGAACCACAGGGTGGTCCAGTCCATTGTTTAGTCCAAAATGCAACAGCAAATCTGATTAAGACATTTAGGGAGGTGCAGAGAAGGATCGTTCCTCATTATGTATGACTACTGAGAAAACCATTCTGAAAACAAACCGAACATTTACAGCATTGGTGTTTAAGTAGATTTTCTTTTTGGTTGTATTATAGTGGCAGTAGTTTGCACAAAGGCTTTGAGGGCCAATGCTTGCCAATGTCAGTTGATTTATTATGATGTAATGTCAGTCCATTCACAGTTTCTGGGATTCGTTTGCGATTCTTTGAATCCGTTGCCGCCAGCATGATTAGGCAATGCCTCTTTGTAAAAGTGTAATCGCTTGAAGACAGACATTTTATGGCTTGTAAGGGATGGATTGACTTTGAAATGAACAAGCAGAATCCTGTTGCTGCAGGCACAAAAACAAAAATGGTTTTGCAATCCTGTATTTCGTTTTGCTTAATGTGGGATTTTAAGGTGAAGGTAATTTGCTCGTGTTGAGGCAGGTTTGTTTGTAGAGCAGATTGCATGCACGTGTTTTACAGTGAGCAGTTTTCAAGTGAACACAACACAAGACCTGCCCCGGGCTGATGATGTCATGAGAATAGTCCTGACACGGATGATTCTGTGTGCTCTTTTATATTTTGGGGGTAATACAATCTCTTGGTTTCAGTTGTATTATTAGGGTCAGGTTTAGGGGTAATTATTATTGCCAGTATGTGAAAACGCTATTATACATTCACTTCAAATTTGTACTCAATTACAACTACTGTTATATTGCTGAAATAATACTCAGTCACAAGTAAAAGTACTGGTGTCTAAACAGTACTTGCGTAAAAGTACAAATTACTCTTTTCTAAAAGTACTCGTTACTGTAAAAATTATATATATATATATTATATAATATAAAGCTCTAAAAATGTTTTTAAGCACGGTTGGATAGTAGTGGTTAAGAATATCTGAACACTAAACTGTTCTAATATATGCATCCACAATGTCATATAATACTGAAAAATTAGAATCTTTATACTGAAATACCAGATAGCCAGACAGCAAGATTTTTTTTTTTCTTTTTTTTCAGTTATTAAGTTTAACTGTTCATCACAAGAATTACAAATGTGCATTAATGTGCACTAAAAAAGTAAGTACAGTAAGTAGTGCACTAAAAAAGTAATTTTGATTTCGTGACAAACTTAATCATGTTCAGTACCAAGAACTAAAACTACTGCATAATGTATACTGCCATATAGGTATTTTAATATCTCAATATTTGTCGTTCATGCTGTTTTTTATGGCAATTATTAGTTCAAGCTTTGAGTGGTTTAAGTCTTTTAAAATGACATGGTCGCTTTATATGATGAACAGATTTCTTTTATTTATGTACATATACATTTTGATCAATTATCATTACGAAAATTTAATTTGCTCATTCTGTGTATTTGTATCTTTAAAATAGGGTAACTTTGTCACAAAAGCTTACAAGGAGTAATGATTTCAAGTTTGATTTTGAAAAAAGAAAAAGAAAGTAATAAAATTATAAAACGAATGACCTAAATTTAGTTGAGGTATTCAAAACATGACAACAGCTGCGATTTAACTTAAGAGCCATTTATATTGCTTTAGATAAATGAAATATCCAGATGGCTTTGACCAAATGTCTGTACAATGTAGTGATGCAGTTAGACAGATTAGCATATTTATATGTACAAATCATACAAATATCCCATTCCAAAACATCTCTAGCATACTTGCTTTGTAAAGAAACTTACGGTGCATTTCACTTACAGCCAATTTTCAGTAGCATTTCCATCAGGCAGGTGTTGATCTACAGTATTTGGTTGATAACTTTTCACAACAATTGAATTTTGAATTAAAGAGAAACTATTTTATAAAATCGCAGAGATATGGCGACTACACACAGTCTGAGCGCACACAAGAAATATCGGAGTGTGAGGACTGTTTATTTGTGTGTGTTAGGCCTATTTGAAACTTCACAGCCAGTTTTTTCACATTTGATGTGTTCGATTCACGTTAACAATAGAGACTGCTGATTTCTTTATGCCATTGTCACTTTAAGACCTATTCTAGTATTCCTGGAAATAAAAACCGAATTAGTTGAAGGCTATTTCATAAAGGGGACATTACCTCTGATCTCAGCTTTAGTTACGTTGATTAGTTTGATGCTATGTGGAGTGAGTAAGAAGTAGCTGCCCAAGGTTTTACTGCCAACTTTAGATATTTAGAAGATAAACTGTTCTCATTCATTCATTAACCTGTTGATCAAGCACTTGACCTTTGCACAAAGTTTAACCACCTCATCAGGAGTCATACCGTTGATTTATAGAACCTTAAAAGGACTTGAATTAGGCAAGCCTCAAAAAAAATGTCTAAATGAAGTCTAGTTGATGCGTTAGATTGGAAAAGCCATGTTTCCAGAGAATTTTTACAGGAAGATGCACTGCTGAGTATCTTTAGGAAAGGTTAAATACCATTGTGGTTCTGTCAGATGATAACCTCAGTGAATACCCCCGTCACGGTCATGTTTCTTGTGGCGTCATATTACATTAGCTCATAATTGGCAGGATTAGAGAAAAGACTAAGAATGAACACCACTGTTTTCTGAATGGAAAAATCTGCTCTTATTGGTGGTTTCCTGCCAGAAATGGAAATCTGTGAGTCACATTTTAATTCTCCCAGTCTAGCCTGAAATGAAATGTTGTCACAGTTGCACTTTTTTGTAAGTTAAGTTTGCCAGAGCCATTTTTCAAAGTTATTTGAGTGTGTTTTATTATTCAGACGCCAAAGATAAAAGTGTGATGACCTTGAACTTAGTTCAACCAAAATAAGATTTTGTCATTATTTATTCCTTCATATTGATCCTGTAAGACTGACTTTTGCGGATCACCAAAGATGTTTTTGGTAGCCAAAGTCACCACTGACTTACATTTGTATCCAAAAAACTACTGATACTATATATCCTTTAACTGTTCCCGAGAGGTAGTCATACAGGTTTCGAGGGATATGAGGGTAGGTTTATTTTTTATACTTATTGAACATGCAATTACTGTCTAAGGTGCTTTAATTGGGTTTCAAAAGCAGAAATGTCTGGTTTGTCTTGTTGTTAAAGCACCTAAATAAGTAGAAAAGTGTGGGCCATAAAGTTGATCTATAAAGTTCAAACACTTTTTTGTGTGTTTTTTTTTAGCTGGAGGTTTGTCTAGTAAAGCATTATCAGTGTTATTTCTGTGGGTGGATCTTTACTGCCAGCTAGTTTGTCTTTGTCTTCTCCTCTGTGTGAGTGTGTGTGTGTGTGCGCGCATTGACTCAGACATTAGTAGTGTGTGCCTGAACATTCTAGACAAGGATTTTTCTAGACATTCAAGTATACATCAACAAACTGCACCATGCTTTTATGTTTATTACGCACATTATGTTTCTCTGGAATATCCATTTAGTAAGCAACTTTATCAGCAGTAGTCTTTGTTAGCGCTCCACTGCTTTGACAGTGAATTCCTCTGTGTTGCGGCCTTGGTTGACCAGGGCTGCGATTGATCGCTGTATCGTACAGCTCTGGTAGACATGGCAATCCTAATGGCTTTGTCTGGCACTGTCTGGTTCAGGGTTAACTGCTGATCCCAGTACAGCAGTAAGTCATGCCCGATTTAATGGAAGGAAGTGCTGAGAGCCAACTGGTTTCATTCTTTATTAGCTAAATGAATTGATGTATTGATTTTAAGGCCTTTCTGAGAATCTGTGGTGTTTATCGCGCATCATGTGGTGGATATTGTTTTTAGTGGTTATGTTTATGCAATTTTCAACAAGCGTTTAAATGTAACTACAACAAAATGTGTTTCGTACCTCCCTCTTCCTCTCCAGATCCGTCCTATCAGAGATGCTCTTGATTTGCTGACGCAGCGCTAACGCGTAACTGCCCGACGGGCTGCTGGACTGTTCTCTCTGGGCTCTGCCCTATGGCTCCTGGGGCTGACCTGTGAAAAGCAGCCAAGCTGGACACCGCGGTATCGCCCCCACCTGACACAGCCTCAGCCCTGCCCATCCCGTTGTCCCCCCGGAACCCTCATCCTCACTGCCAGCACCTCTGGAACCCGCCCACCACTGCTCCAGACCACCAGGAGGAGCAGTATGTAAGCGAAGCCAACGATGCTTTCAAGATTTGCAGAGATGCAGAAACTATCACAGGTAAGAGTCTGCAAAATTCAGGGACTGTCAAAACAGAAATTATATTTTCTCATCCGCAAGGTGTACTATATCTGTATGAGCACAAAAAATATTCTAAAGAATGTTGGTAACCAAACAGTTGCAGGTTGCCATTGACTTCCATTTTATGGAAAATAAATGCTATGGAGGTTAACAGCTGCCAGCAAATGATCGGTGAGAAGCTAAATATTTCAACATGGCTTCGCCTTTAGGACTGTTTATGGAATAAGACCATTTTTGCATAAATTTCCCCATACAGATCAGTCACACACAAATTCACATTGTGTTTGTGTTTTGTGGTCCCTGTAGACTGCATTACCTTTGGAAAAACTGCGAAATGAAAAATGTCTTACTGAAAAGTAACCTGTTGCCTCTAATAAGTCTTTCAGAAAGACTAAATGACTTCTAGAGTAACTCCCCTCAGTTTTTTCAGCATGAGTAATGCTATACGGACAGCTTATACACTCACAGAGACAGCTCTATTATTTATGAAACTAGGGCACTTCAAGAGTCATAAAGTTTATTATCTGAGCTGTGCCATTCTAAGCTAACACTGATGCCTGGGCTGTGCTGTTGTTAGAGTCACGTTTTTCTACCGTCAGTGCTGGATACTGTTCTTGTCATCTTAATTATTATTATTTGACGCATTTAGCCAGTCTAGGTGAGAAGTAAAAGACTCATAAATATTTTCTCTTAAGGTTGACCTAAACCCATTTTCCCCTTTCTCATACGACCCACTAACACTCTCTCTCGCTCTCAGAGTCAGAGGTTTACAGTGTTAAAAATAGCCGCTGTCTGGCTGGAATTGTGTCTGTTTGTTCCAGCGCTGTAGAGGTGCTCAGGTCTAGCATTTAGAGTTCAGTGATCATAGGCACACCATTCTGGCTCCACTTCGTCGATACTGACATTTGTCGTCAAAACCACGACAAGTCAGCTTTTTCAGATGTGCAATTCTTGCAAATTGATTGCATGAAACAACAAAGTTAGTCAGCGTGCACATTCAACATGAGCTCAGTTCCACACCTTTCATAAAAAACAATAAAGTACAAACATGCTGTAAATAGGATTTAGCATTTTGTTGTATTTTATTTTGGAATTGAATCCGAACTTGCAATAACTTGCGAGAATAGATTTGTGCATGGAGCGTTTTACAGTGGTGGTCTAATCTAATATGGTCTGAATCAAGCTTTTATGGTGTAAAGATCTTGCCATGCATTAACGTTCATGACTAGCATGTTCATTTTTATTCATCATCTCTTTAGGAGTATTGATTACTTGTCATTTTCATCGGGTAGAATCTTCTCATCTGTGCAGTAACGTATGTGTGTGTTATACTGCGGATATATGGTCAGTAGTAGGATCGCACATCCAACTGCTTTCATTCCATTCACTGGAGATAAATGCCTTACACCAAATTAACGTAACTGGCAAGTGTAACTGAATTTTTGGCACCAGCTTTAGGCTGTCGTAGTTTTTCAGTTGCCTCTTGGAGGCCTTGACAAAGAGGCCCTCATGAATTTTCTCTGCTCGTCTTTAAGGGTTCGTCGTTGTGTAACCCTTTTATAATTATTATGTGTGATGCGAATTTAGACTGAAGATGTTTTTGGTCACTTCCTTCAGTTTACAATGTCCCTGGAGAGAAAGAGAGGGTGGGAAAGAGACCTTGAATCGGTTACTTTTTTTTTTTTTATTAAACGAAAACGAGTTTAATGTTTTGTAATGAGTTGCACCAGTCGTATTTGTTTTACTTGATTCCACAGTTCAGTCACTTACTGTGAAAGCACCTTTTACTAGAAGAATTAAGCATTTTAGTGTAACTTCATCATGTTGTGATGCTATACCAGTATTTGGCAATAGCATGAAAATAAATGTCAGTTTACCAATATGAATTTTAATATACATCCCTTATGTTGACTAAAATCCCTGAAGTTTCTTTCATGCATTTAAATGTAAATGAGTCAAGTGGTGTTAGTTTTACTTCAGCTATAATCACTAACTACTGTACACTTTTAGAAATAAAGGTGCAAGGCTATCACTGGGGTGGTATCTTCTTTTTTTTTTTTTTTTTTTTAAAGGTACACTTTTGTACCTATTAGGTTCAAATATGTACACTTTAAGTACTAATATGTACCATTAAGGTACTAAAATGGACACTTTACGTACACCATGTACTATTTCTGATTGTGTATGACATAAATGCATTCAAGGCCTTCCTGAGATTTCCTCTGCTGTTATCGCAGACTCTCAGTTGACTGAATTTGCATAGCGGAAATACTAGGCTACCATTACCTCCTGCTCCTGACACATAGTCTTTAATGAAACGGTGACTTCCTACGCACTTCCTTCTAAAATGTACCAGATTTTAGATTCTTCCATTTTATGGTTGTAGATCTGTATTGCATGTAATGTTCTAATGCTTGAACTGCAGAAAGGCCAAATAAAAGTAAATAAGAGTTTATGTATTAATTCAGTTATATGTGTTTAATATACAGTACGTTTAATTAAAGTATTGTAAAAAATTAGCATTAGTTTTTAGTAACTATGGTGCCTGGTTAGGGCTCCACATGCCAAATAATGTCTTCATCCTGCTTGATAATACATTTCTTTGGGGAAATGTGTAAGTTTGGTGTGGCTTGGATTTTGCGACCAGCCCTTCCTCCACTGAAGGATACAGCAGACGGGGAAAGAGTGAGATAATCACCCACCGCACGGCATTGTTTTAGTGTTTTGCTTACATGCTGTATGCGACAAGATATGTCGGTTCGAGTGCTGTAGTGCTACAGGCAGCTCATTAGCATATTAAAAGCTTTAGGTCATCTAACCTACTTTTCTTTAAACTGGCTGGACACAATATCACGGCACGCTGCCATCTAGTGGATGTAAAGTGATAGTTGCGTTGCATTTTTTAAAAACAATTTAAAACACACTAAACGGTACTATTTAAATGATTCCTTCCGATTTGAATACAGTATAAAAATGAATAAATAGTATAGTTTTAAGTAAATCATAAAATTATTATTTATTTATTATATTTAATAATATATTCAAAGAGAAAGCAGTCATTGTAAATAGTAGCTTTTAGTGTGTGTGTGTGTGTGTGTGTGTTTTATTACATCAGAAATCAATTTGGTTTTAAATTCTTATGTGAATGTCTTTTGCCTCCAAAGTACAGCAAAACAATAAAATAAAATAAAAAATACGATTAATAAGTACTTAACTTTATTATTACATATTAGAATATATTCAAAATAGAAGCTTTAAGTGTGTTTGTGTTTAATTGCATCAGAAATAAACATAACTGTTTTTTTATATATATATTATAAAACATAATAATAAAATGTTGAAATATTTGTATGATTTAAAACCTAAAACTTTACTATTTATCACGTTTTGTAATATATTCAAACAGAAAAGAAGTCATTTTAAATTGTACCTTAGTGTCTTTTTGTATTTTTCAGAAGTCAGCTGGGTTTTACATTCTCATGTGTGCAACTGCAAGATGTAGCGACACTAAATGAACCTGTCAGGTAGTCTGCACTTTGCTCTAGTAACACCATCATTAGCGTTCCAGTGGAACATTTCACATTATGATCGGGGGCAGACACCAGTTATTCCGCCTTTGACCACATTTTTATGTTTGTTTACTAAATTACTGTAGTCTTTGAATGTATCTATTGTACTCAGAAACAGGTCTTGTCTGGGTCAAGGTCAAGATTGTGTGCATGTTCAAGGGTTGATACAGTTGTATAGTCAACTTCAGTTTAGCTATATAGTCACTGAGGTCACGCTGACTGTTCTGACTCACAGAAAAGATTACATCAGAATTCCCAAAACAGAGATAGTGTTTTCATTGCCATAGTAATCTACCACTGTTTGTGTGGTTTGACAAGGCTGTGCAAATGTTTTAGGGAAGTGCAATATATCATATCGGTTAATTTTGAAATTGTGGGAATGGAATATTTGACATTGTTCATTGTGTACTAACAGCTTATTTGTTTGCAAGTACTTTTGTGCCTTGCAATTTTATTGGCAAATTTTTTTAAATGTCTTATAGATTTACAGTGAGATGGTATTAGACTTCATTTCAGCAGCTGTCGTCTGCCATCTGATTGGCTCTTTCCCAAAGATCCCCATTCATCTCCTTATGGCAGTCATCTGTGCATGTGTGGCGATGCACGTTGGCGTTTTCCACATGTCTTCTCATGTTCTTGAGTCATGAAAAGCTTTTGTCTTCATGCGAATAGGGAATGCACACATTTACGTTTTATGCTTTTGTATTTTTTTTAATTTGCATATTTACACTAAAAATATTTAATAAACTAAATATATGTAACATTTTCCTGCGTGTGTGTATGTATAGTCTATGTCAAATAAAAACGTACACTAATGCTGATTTACCGCAAGGCCTAGAAAGCTGAAACTTGTTCAGATGGTAGTACTCTACTGTTGCTTCTCTTTCTTTCCCTCTTATGCTCACTGACATACTTAACAGCTGTTGAACTACTAGATTTATCTCCGAGTCAGTTCCCCCGAGGCTGTCTAACTTCCTGCCTAACACACGCCCCCAAAAACCCGCCGATCTGCAGACCACTTTGCATGAAGTACTGTAAGTCACATATATGTTTTTTAATAAAAAGAGAAAACTGATCCAGGGTCAGGGGGACGGGAACAATGAGCACTGAAGAGACTGGCCTGAGAGAAATTCTGTCTATGTTTAGTGAGGGGCCATGTGACTGGTGTCATCAGCATGCCAGACATGGTTGGGCTGTGTCGGCGTTTGCTCACTGCCTCCTCCCTCGTTTTTCACTCTCCCTCTCTTCCTCCCATAACCGCTCGTTCTGTCGACGCCGTGTCTGATCCTGAAGAAGTGGAAAATGTAAGTTTGGGCGAGTGAACAGAAAGCCCGTGGCTGCAGCACAATGAGTGAGTACTGCTGTTCTTCATCCTCACTGAACTTTTGCTCACTATCAGATTTTTGTTGGCGGTGTCCAACTGTAGGCAGAGATTTGGTATAAGATGACCTTCTGTGCTTCAGGGTGTTTGTCTTTAGGGGTCATTTAACTGGGAGTTAGGGGGCCAGTTTGAGACAAAAAGTCTCCTTTATTATTTTAAATGTCTTCAGGTTTTCGCGGTTTATGAGTAATTTTAACTTTGATTAGAAAGCTTCAGTCATTTTCTTGTGTACTTTTTTAGACCATCAATGTAGTTTTTATTTCTATTTTACTTCGGTTTTAAAGATTCGCATACATAAAGTGAGATTCGAAAGTTAGTGATTCAAATTTTAAATCTAAAACCTTGAATCAAACTACCACTCATTTGCTGTTTAAAAGAAAACGAAATGGCTCGGAATTATGCAAGTTTTGGGCAATATTTTGAAAATAAAACAAGCATTTGAAGCATTGTCTATTTTGCCTGCTTCTATTGTGCAAAAGGTCAGATTTTCAAGCTTCCATTAAAGAACAAGATGCTCTTTGAATCATTGTCAAAACATGATCAATTAGGTTTTACACAAGCTTAATATGCATGCAGCTTATACAAACCAAGTATTGTAAATATAATTGTTATGATGTTTTACACAATGCAACTTACACAGTACAAGCCAATTACCTGACAATTTCATAATATTTGGTACTGTTTGGTACTATATATACATTACAAATTGTAGACCACTGAACATGCATATAGGTATTGTTGTTTTCTTCAAATTGAGTTAATAACAGAATACACGGGTCTGTAACTTTCTGTGAACCGGTGTATTTCGTAGGGTGTCTGTAATAGATCTTCTACTAATGATCTGATTGGAACAGAGGGTCGAAGGAGACTGGAAGGGCAGAATGATTTGGTCACTAGTGTTGTAAAATACAAGCCTTAAAATAATCACTCGTACATGCGGTCGTTTCCCAAGGCAGACGGACACTGTGTTTCAACAGATTGCTCTTCCCTGACCCCGAAAGAGGAGAGCGGTTATGGGATGTTTGTATGTTTTCTGTGAGGGTTGGGGAATATACAGTTTGTACAGTATGAAAATATTTTGTAAATCCTCATAAACCAACAGTGTCTGTGAGTGTGTTTTTTGTTCTGCACCTTATTTCAGCAAAGACAGGTTTTGTTTTGACATGCTCTCAGAATTTTTTGCCCGTTGGCCCAAGATAAACAAAGAGTGCTCTTTAGTCAAAGTTTACCTGAACGAAACCTTTACCCCATACCTCTGTGAAGGAATAAACACACTGTACACTTTATTCTTCTGTCATTTTTGTAAAGTGTAAGTTTCCCTCTCAGGGGCCTCATGCTTTCCAGTGCAGAGTAGAGTAGAGAACGGTCCCTGAGCCATACAGGACTGTTAGGAAAGTTAAATCAGATTAGTTTTCAAAATTATCCTTAAATATAACCATTTGCCATTATTGCTGATGAACTTTAAGAAAGACTTGCGATTGCGAAAGGTTGTTATTTAAAAAAAACTACACTACTCACAATCCTTGAGTAATATCCACCAATCGGAGAAGTCACGTACTGTACCATGGTTTAGTACCAAAGTATTAAAAATGACAAAATATGTGCTATGCACACTACATAAATGTTTGTTTATTGGAATATTTAGCAGTAAATGTGTAAAAAATAATTGTTTATATAAATTGTTTGTATGTTGTTTTGTACATTTAGAACCAATGTTTTGTGTTGTGCCATTTGCAGTGCTTCTTATGTCATTATTTTTAGAATTATTTATTTATTTTTTGTTTTGTTTTGTTTTTCAGGTTTTCATGAATTTTCTTAATTAAAATAAAAAATTTGGTTTATTGCTTGTATTTTGAAATCTCTATAAAGGAAAAATGAATGGGAACAGTTCTGGAACAAAGGGAGGTAAATACAAGAAGGCACTATTTTGCTGTTGCAATACCTGCTACCCTTTATCACACAGCTGAAACTGTTAACGAAGGTCTTTGATTGTTTAAATCATGCCATTTTTGGAGTTGTTTAACTGTTAGATTCCTAAATTGCTTCAGTTTTTTACTTTTATTTTATTATCCATTTATTTATTTGGTTGATTGATTGATAATATAATGATGACATTCACACAGAGAGCATTTGGAATTGAAAATCATGTTTTAAAACAGGTGTCAATCTCAGACTGTTTCATCCCCACAACGCCTTATATCTAGTATTCAAGTTGCTACAATGAATTACCAAGAATGAGTCCCTTTTCGTTTGTGCAAGAACTGTGGATATCGCCTTGATACACATGTCATTGACAAAAGTAAATATCAAAGATGAAAACGTCTGAAATGTTTAATCTTGTCTACACTATAAATAAAAAATCCATAAAATATATGGTAAAAAAAACTTGACCGTTAAATTTGACCGTTAAAACGGTAACAACATTTTATGTTTTAAGTTTTTAAGTTAAATGTACAGTTAAATACCGTAATTTCATTAACTGGTATAATGTTAATATACCAACCTATTAAAGTACTGAAATTTGTTTTGTACCTTTGAAATACACTGATAAGCACCAAATGCAGATGGTGATGAGAAAGTCACATGATGAACCAAAGCCCATCACAAGCAGCTTTTGATAATAACATATATAGAAGGTGCTCAGAGTCATTCACACAAACACTAAACACCAACATGATGAGATTTATTAAACTGAAAAATGCAATAAATATTACTTTACACAACATTACATGTAACAACCTAACCCTACCCCCTAATGAACATAACAGATAAGAAAAAGCTAAGAATATAGTTACTTTTTAAGAAAATACATCAAATTTAAACAAAATTTGAAATTCTAGGAACATCAGTTTACGTATTTTTCCTGTAAATCTTAAAGGAGTTTGCCATTAACCATTTAACAGATTTTTACCGTAGTATTTTCAGTTAAAATCACCCTCATTTTTTCAGTGTAGGGCTTTTCCATTCACACAGTTGAGGTTGATGAAGATATGTTTGTGAAGTTTAAGTTTGGTTGTAGAATGTGAATTGTCACTCTTGTAAATAAATGAATTGTGCGGGATACCGACTTTTGACCAGGTTTCTGCCCCAGTTTGCAGTGTGGATAAGTTGAAGCTCGTTGATGACAGTCCGAGCCAGTCTGCAGATTTGAGTTGACAAATTTAATAGAAAATTGTGAATTTTTTTTTTTAATTTTTTTTTTTTGAGAACACATTGTTTTCATTTGTCACATACAACAAGGCAAATGTTTCTGTGTGAGGTTGTTGTTTGGAATGACATGAAAATCTGGTAGTGTGCGATCATCAGTTTCTAATTTACATTATTGGCAAGTGCATGATGTCTAGTGTTTTTAAAGGGGTCCAGATTTTTGAATATAGCCATTATGACACACACATTTTTTTTTTTAAATCGATATTATCGAAATCATAAACGACGGCTTCATATTCATGCAAATTCAACTTCAATGCAGAGAGTCTGCGGCACAGACTTGATGACCTTGTATAAAGGTGAGCACTGCTTTTATACTTGGTCAAGGAGCCAGGCATGTGTCACATACCATTAAAGCAATCAAAGTTCACCTAGACTCTCACTCTCTCTCTCGCTCTTTGACTCGCTTTTCTTTTTTTCTGCTGCAGCCATCAGTGGTTCATCTCTTTGGCATTACTGCTGTTTTGGGAGTTGCATTGTCGTAAGGCCAGTCCCATTCTAGGGGTCAAGCCCCTGTGCTTAGTTAAACACAAGCATGAGGCTTCCATCACTCATGGTGGTTGAGTCTCTAATTTGCCACACATTTCAGTCCTACAATTCCGCTCAAAAGCTGTTTAGTCATTACTGTAGAGAAGAGAGTTTTTATAATGGTAATGGTGGTTTGGAATAAGCGCTGTTTGTCTGAAAGAGGAACGGCTGCTTTGTTGAACAACAGCAAGTTGTCTGAAGGGAGGATGGGCAGATAAACATATTCTGGTAAGACAGTGGCTGCTTCATAATTAGCTTGAACATTGAGGCTCAGTATTTTTCCACCCACATTTTGTCATTCCAAAAAACATGCGGGTTGTAATTTGCAGTATTTTTTTTCTGTTTATCGATCAGCTGTTTTAAAAGGTTTTGCGCTAAAAAAAGTTCCACTCGTTGAGTAGTGTAGCTGTGTGCTTCTTAATCAGACCACTAGAGGTCAGCCTAAACTAGTACTTGATGCATTTTCATGTAAAAGTACTAAAATAATCCCAAATGTGTCTTTTACGTCATCTTTGTAATGATATAAAAGTATTATATTATTACACTGTTATTGTACAGTTATTACAACCATAAGTTGTAATATACTAATTTTTCAGTATTTTCTGTGTTGGCCCTGTTAAAATGTTGCAAAAAAATACCAAAATACAGCTATTTATTTATTTTTTTTTTTTTTTGATTGCAAAGTATCCTTGAGCCATGCTTTTTAATGTACATTTTAATGTATTTTTTATATATATTATTAATTTTGTTGCAAATGCAGTGACTACTAGGCATACCAAAGACTGTCATGATACAAAAACACAGGTTATTTTTAGTAACGTCTTTAATAAAAAGCAGATGCCTGTGCATGCCCGACTTTTTTTCTCACAGTTCGCTTTGCATTCTTTCTCTCTTTGTCAGATGTGTGTAACAGCACTGATCTTCCTGAGGTGGAAATCATCAGTTTGCTTGAGGAGCAGTTGCCTCATTATAAGCTGAGAGCTGACACAATATATGGCTATGACCACGACGACTGGCTCCACACACCTCTCATCCCACCCGACGTCAACCTCGACCTGACCACTGAACAGATCGAGGAGACCCTCAAATACTTCCGTAAGCACAGAATCACTCCGCTCATGCTGTTTCTCAAATTGCTTGCATTCACTGTACACTTAAAATAGTAACAACAGTGTTTCACACAAACGCTGACACACAAAAATAAATAAATATGTATTTGCATGAACTAAAATAAAACCTGCTTATTTGGAAATTTGGTTTTAAATCAGAGATGTATTTTTATGATTTTATGTGAAAAGTTCATATGAAACTTGTGATACACATTACAGTTGTTTGGTTGACAGCTGTGTTTAGTAGCCACAACACTGGGAGTTATTGCCAGGCAACTGTCCTAGACTGCTGGTCATTGGCTGGAGTCTCCTGTCACTCATAGCACCAGTGTTTATGGAAGCAGCTGATAGGACTCTTAGATCTCTCCTTGAGTTTGACTGAGGTCTTCACCATTTGACCTCGCGCAAAAATTTAATCTTATTTTATTTAACGGATCTGTAGTCGACCTTACATCCTGCCAGACTTGACCACTGAGTTAAAATAGTCCAATTACTTGTCAACAATCTAAAGATCACGTTTTGACCTCTCTGAAAAATTATTTTACATATATATGCAAATATATTCCAAATTGTTCAGAAAAAAAGAACATTCTGTTAACCTTGCATCTATTTTTGGTTGATTTATAGTATTCTTTCTTGTTTTGTTTGAAGTTGTCTTTTAGTATACAATAGTCATAAGAGTTTATAGATCAAAGGAGTTTTACAGTAGAGTGTCGTTGATACTGGTTCATTTTGATGCCCTGGATCTTAGGAGCTGTCATGCAGCTCTTTCATATGTTAGCTAAAAATAGTTCAAACTGAGGCCCAGCTCTGGGTTGGGGAGGAACTGTGGCTAACATGATTTTAACCAAATCTCTCACAGTGCATAGCGTTGTTATGTAATATATGCAAACCTAAGTTCCGGTCCTCGAATTGGCCATGTTTTTCCTCTCCAAAAGCGTTGATTTAGAATACAACAGCATTGGCAAATTGTTTTTGTGTGTCATTCTGTTTTTCTGTGTTCCAAACTAGGGATTTTTTTTTTTTATCACAGGTGACACACAAGTGACAACATGTATTAAAGTCTTAAAGACTGGATTATGAGTCATTGAATTATTCACTCAAGTGATTATTTGATTATATGAAACATATGCATTAGATACAAGTTTGCATTTGTAATGTTTCTAATATGCAGTATTTGCATTGTTAAACTTATTTGTTTAAATATAATTATTAGTAGATACTTATTTATTATTCTGTACCAATACTTTCTACGTAGATTTCTTTTATCTGAACTGTTTGTCAAGTGCATTTCTATTATCACTGCTACTAAGTGTCGTGAATATGACATATCACAGCACTTCGCAAACCAAGGCGTTAGAAGTCAGAATGTTCATTTATGATTTGCAGTCTGTCTGAATAAAAGAAATGAAAGCGAACCAAATGTATCAACTATATTAACTTAATTAATATTAGCACACTTATGTATGAATTTTAGAAACCTGAAATTTGGTGTAGACTCTGCTATTCATTAATATTAAAAACTAATTTTAAAATGATATCTTTATAGTTATTGTTTATGGTATGAAATAAATTAGTAGTATTGTAGTAGCATTTTAATTATAGATGCAAATATATATATTCAAATATAGATGCTATTTTTTTTGTTGTTGTTGTTCTTCAGTAATGAGCATATTTGGTTTATTTTTCGTAAAGTATAGCACTTAATTTTTTGTCATGAAAATTAAGTACTTATCTAAAAAATCTTAATTGTCCTTTTTATTTTTCAGTTAATTGTACGGAATTCCTTGTGACATTACTAATAAATTCAGAGGTAATTCCTTCATATAACTTCATGTCACACAACTCCATAAATCCATTGCCCCACCAGCATGATGTCATCAGTATGAGCCTTTCATCAGTGAGCCGATGAGGTGGCAACTGGATAGTCATCAACAGCAGGTCCACGGCACCGTAAAATGACATCATAACTGAGCGCAAGCTTGTGATTGGATCATTTACACCATTCAAGACCTGTGGTGTTGAATTGAACAGCATAGCCAGTTTTATGAAATTAAATCAGTAGTTTCACAAAGAATATGAGGAACAAGAGAAAGCCTTTTGTATAGAATTTCTGTGGTTGATAAAAATCTAAGACCACTGTAGATTAAGTGTGTCTCCTTTTTTTTTTTTTTTAACTGGCCTATTTGTAGCAGTTCTTGGCACAGTGAGTTGCAGAGAGTCAGCTGCTTCTTTTGGCAGACAGACAGAAGCAGAACACCTGCAGTCTCTGTACCAGCCACTTACATTTGAGCTAGGCACCAAAATCAAAGATTCTGTGCATGCATCACTACCACTGACAGAAAACATCAATGAAGGAGTGATGGGGAAATATAGAGGGAAGTTAAGCAACAAAGCACATGCAGACACTTGCAGTCACTAATACAGCCTGGAGTCAGAGCCAGTTGCCATAGCAACCTTTCTAGAGGAGACTGGGTCGGGCTATGACGAAGCAGCTGATGAAGTGCTCTCTGATTGGCTGGCTTTACTTGTACCCACCCTCCAAAGTGTGATACAACCTTGACTATACCAGTGCAGTTTCCTGCGCACACTGCTGGCTTTTAGAGAGGCTGCATTTTTCCCGTTCATCACCTCTTATTCATCGACATTGTGCATGTGTGGAAGATGTCTTGTGAATTGTTAGTGGCAAATCGGTAGATCGGGCTGCCGGGAGAATGGGCGGCCATGGGTGCATGTATGTGTGTGTGACCTCAGACGCCGGACTGGAGAGGCTGCAGCTCAAGACTGAAGGAGACTGAGCATGCAGAGGTTTGTGGAGGCTGATTACTACGAGCTGGACTGGTACTATGAAGAGTGTGCTGACGGTAAGACCATTTTGGAAAAATCCTGTCTGCTGCCTCAAAGATGAAGAGAAGGGGTGGAGGGATGGGTAGAGGGACCTTAGGGAATTAAACAGTTTCAGAAAGTTGGTTAGTAACAGTCTGCCGTAGACGTGACTGGGAAAGGATGTTGAAATTTTTGGCCGGGCATGTGTATGACAGAGGTACAGTAATATAGAGAGGAAATAGGTAGCCTCTGTGCTCCTGTGTTGCATCAGACTGTGTTGCATCAAGCATTTTACCTTGTAACTTTTTAAAATGCCTAGCATTAATAAGTAACAAACTTTATATAACGCATAAATAATAGGAAGTTCATATGCAGTACATATATACTGTACATATATACATATATACTGATCATATATATATACAGTGGGGTCAAAGTCTGAAACAAAACAAATATATAAATTTTATATTATTAAATTATTATTTTTTATTTATTTATTTATTTTTGTTTTAATTCATGATTGGTTGGTTGGTTGGAAAATGAACTTACTTTTTATGATGTCTTTTTATGCATCTCACAAACTGACATGAAAGTCACAAATTTGTGCAAAACCTTATGATCATGTCCAAAATAATTACTATAAAAATAAATATTCCAGACAGCACCCTGCAGGAAATAAATTGTACACTCTTCAAAAGAATTTATAGTCACTCTTTTTATTTATTTATTTATTTTTTTATTTATTGTCATAGAAATTGTGCAGTCTTGAATAAATTTGTCAGTAATTTTATGTCGATATTTTTTTTTTTTGTTCATTTATTTATTTTTATTTATTTATTTATTTAATGGTTTATTTAAATTATTATTGTTATAATTATTATCAGGTTTAAATTACATTTTAAATCCAAAATTAGTAATGCTGTCTCAGACTACTGGACCCTCAAGTCATGAGACTTGCTTATACAGCATTGTATTTGTTATAAACTTTAGCACTAAAGTGTTACCTATAAGACTTCTTACAAGCTAATGCATATATTTCAGTAGAAATTGTCTAATAACCATAGCATTCTTTTACTTGTCTTAGAGACATACATTTATGACTTAATATATAAAGGCTTAAATTGCATTCATACCCCAGTCAGTGATACATACTGTAGGCATAAAATCTCATTTGTCTGCAGACCTTTTAAAAAACGCAATATATTTCTGCAAATCAATAAAATGACACGCCACTGATGATGCACTCATATGTAGACATTATGAAGTCTGAACCCTGTATGTTTCACAAGCAGCAGGTTACATCACAGCACTGCACCCTTATCTATGCCTGCTGGATGTTTTATTGCTCTCTGATGACCGATCACAGCCTTATCCTTCCTTATAATACTTCACCTTAGAATTGGGATGGTTATGTAATCCTGCATGAAACATCTCTGTTTTGATCCCAGTCATTTACCGTGACGGCGTGTCACCATATTATGATTAAGTATGAAGTTATGCATATCATGGCAATGTTTATTTAGTTCTATCGGGTCTATGATGAATTGCGTGCCGTCTCAAAATGTTATCAAAATTAGGGGAGCAAATAGGATAAAACCTCAATGAGTCACAAGTGGATGATTTTAATAGAGTGTAAATACACTGATAAACAATGGATGGATGTTAGATGTTAGATGGATGCGAATGTGTTTGTTGTAGGCTGTCACTTTTGCAGTCAATAGAGAAATCTCTTTTAGGCTCAGACAATGTTGTGATAGAGCAGTCAGATACATGTTAGCATTGTATGCATGTGTAATGCCGTTTAGGCAAAATATGAATTAATGATTCTGTTACAGCAGTCTATAATACAATAACTCATGTTACTTTGTACCAAACACTTCATCATAACACCTAGTCATCGCATTAAAACCGAACCTGATCTTTCAGTTACGGATCATTAGTGCAAAATATAAACTGTTTGTGGACGTGCAATATAATATGTTTGCGTTTAAAATGTACTAAAATGTACATAAATCCTATTCAGGACTGTACTTTTTGTTTTCGTTGACCCACATTCTGTTGTGTTGTGGTTTGGGTCTCTATCCCTTTCGCACAGCATATTGATTTCTTAACACTCACACTCCTATTCAACCTATTTTGCATTTCCCACTCCCATTCTTTCTGTCTCCTCCCCTCTCTGAGTTTTCCCAGCCCTTCACCGTATTCTTTACCATTTTCAGCCTGTCTTTTCTTGCTTCTCCCATTTAGCCTTTTCAATGGAGCTAAAGCACAAAAGCTCAGCCGTGGTAAAGTTCACACTAAAGAGTAACCCGCCTCCTTCACGGCTTCGGCCATTGTGCCATCATCTCATTCCTGTCACGCTGTTGTGTTTCCATAGGGATAAAGTCCCTTAACAAACCACATTTGCAGGAAGTTGCGCTGCAGACTCCATTGCAATTATAAACAATTTGCATTCGGGCAATAAAACCAAAAACGAGTGATACCAAAACAAACCCAGACATTGTTAATGTGTGATTCATGTGAAGTTGTTCGACTAGGTGGAGTTGCAGGAGCGTAGAAGTGTGGGTGTTGTAATCAAACACTGCATGTCTTCACACTCCACTTGTCATGCTGTTAAGTTTAAAGGGTAAAGTCTATTACGGTATAATAACGCTATCTGAACTAAAATGATTCAGCACGTTCCTAAGAAATGTTGTTTAGCTTTTAATTTGTGATCAAAGTTAATAATCAGTCTGGTCTGAATGGTTTATTCATTGGTATTTGTGTGTAAAACTTAAAATATTTTTTATAGGCTTGGGTAGATGATTAAACGTGCAATAATGATATAATGAATAATGAAATATATGTACAAATGAATGTATGAATCATGTATTAATCAAAAGAAAGCAATCAGATGAATTTTGAGGTTTAACGTGTAGATTGGTTTAAAATACTATAAACACGCTACAACCAGAACTCAAACAGAACACATAAGTTATTTCAGCTAAAACGATGAGCCAACTGCATGAAATAAATGTGATTGATTATGAACAGTAAATTAATACAAGGATGTAAAGATTTGTATGTCTGTAAGTTGTTCATTCTTAAATTATTTGTCTTTTAAATTATTAATATTGTAAGTTTTAGGGTTGTTTAAAGTGTATGTAAGTGTATGTGCGGCAGAAGCACATTTTACATAAAATACATATGAATAATCATGAGATCAGAGCAGAATTAATAGAATTCTTATTCAGTAAGTCTCAGAAATCATAGTTATAGCATTGTGTGTGTGTATACAGTATATACATTA
>JAUYWG010000051.1:4616048-4641401 GCA_034779775.1 Enteromius afrohamiltoni
TAGATAGATAGATAGATAGATAGATAGATATTTTTTTTATTCAGCAAGGATGCATTCAATTGATGAAAACATTCAATAATGTTGCAAAATATTTATATTACAAATAAATTAATTAATTAATTAATAAAAAAACAAATGTCATGCTTTCCACAAAAATATTCAGCCTCAGTACTGTTTAAAATATGAATTTTAAGAAGAAATTGAGCAGTAGTGATAATAGTACATCATATTGTTAACTATAACTATTTCTACTGTATTTTTCATCAAGTAGCCTTCTCTAACTTTTAAACAGTAGTGTGTTTTAGTATGAAATTTAAAACCATTTATTTTGAAAAACAATTAAAGCATTTACGCTTTAAGCCTTTTTTTGGAAAGCTTAAGTGAGACTATGATTCTTAACATTGTCATTTATTTTAGATATATATATATATATATTGATTTTGGTGGTTAAATTATTAAACACTAATGGATACTGGCCACCAACTTTAAGGACTTTGTTCTATTTTCATTTGTTCACAGGTACAATAAGAATTGTTCTTAAATGAAAATATCATCACATCAATACCACTGCTGTACTTTGAGATGCATTGGGTGGGTTTGTTAGGTTTACCATTCAGCCATATCCTATCAGCCATTGTTATAGTGTGACTCACAGTTCATAACATCTGCAGTTCTAACTTTAACCCATAGTACAATATATTGAAACCACGCGTCAAGCTCCTCAATAAATATTTCCATGCTTGATCAAATAATAACACGGAAAATGTTTGCTATTATTGCCTGAGTTGATTGTTTCAGGAGAAGAATACAGTATGGAGCTGATGTGTGTTTAAATGAGTCCTGCTCCAGGAATGTTTCTGTGTGGTTTATAGCTGGGTGTTGCTGCAGGTCAATATCTGGGTGTTGGATTCATGTGCTGGTCTGGGTAGAGTCTGTACTGTCTCTGTACCGAGTGTGACGCAGATGAAAATGTCTGCTTTGCATTACGTTTTTTTAACACCATACTTGGCTCAAAGAGTTTTTTTTTTTGAACAGTTGAAAGCATTATCAGGTTATCTAGTGTCCTACCTATCAGCAGTATGGATAGGTAGGTCGATTATGTAAATTCAGTGTTTACTGTGTATTGTTTATTGCCCTAATGAAAAAGTGTTTAATTGTCAAAATCCTTGCACTGCAAAAAGACAAGATATCCAAAGTTCTGAAATCAAGAATTATTTTCTAGACAAGAAAAAATTCTTATTTCAAGATTATTTTGCTTACCCCACTGGAAGATCATGTTGCTTGTTTCAAGTAAAAACTCACTTAATTTTAGCTTGTTTTTTCTGAAAACAAGACGGTAATTTTTTCTTGTCTAGAAAATCCTTCTTGATTTCAGAATTTTTAGATATTTTGTATTATATTGTACTAAATATGCTTTGTTTCGAACATCCATGTAGGGGGGATCTGTTGGATGCAGCTGTAATAAATCCACTGAGATATATTTATAAGTTAGAAAATGCCGACCTGTTGATAATGAGAAAATATGATGGTGGTAATGATAGGGTTTTATCTCCATTGTGATAAGATCTGTGGAGTTTTCCCTGGAGAAGAGATTTATTATAGCAAAGATAAGATTCTGGAAGAAAGTTAGTTAGACCACATAAATAATATGACCTGGAAAATAGCCAAAACATTGGTTTAATGTAAAATCATTTAATGCAAGTCATTCTTTGAGTATGTTTTTATTTATTGGGTTTTTGGAATCAATGCAACGTAAATCAGAAGCTTGTCAGCTTGTCATGCGAAAAAGTAGTGCACTTAATTGTGTTGAATTCTTATCAAATGTACTTTTAATATAATATTAATGAAACAAATTAATTTAATTATTTATAATTACTACTTAATTATTAACATTTATGAAATGACATACATGTATAAAGATTGTCAAAAATAACTAAGTTATCAATAAATAAGTCTGTGAAATATATTTGTTAATGTTATGTTCTTGTAAAGGATATTATTTTCATAATTCTGAGCACTTCTTATGTTACCAGTATTTTTGTGTTTTAACACAGAGTAATTTTAACTTGGAAATGTTTATTTTGAGTTGAGTATCTCATATAAATTTTTTATTCTTCTGTTCCCACAGTTCTATGTGCTGATCGAGTGGGCCAGATGACTAAGACATATAATGACATAGATGCTGTGACACGTCTCCTGGAGGAGGTAAGCCGTGTGAAGTGGGAGGATAGTTCATAGCAGTCATTTAAAAATAAAAATTAGAGTGGAAGTATTTTTTGGTGTAAAACCTGGTTTGTGTTATGTTATGATGTAGGTCTTTTAGTGTACCATAATAGTTCATGATTACACAAGTAAGGTACAACGTGGCTGAATACGTCAATACTTTCAGAATCTTTACTTATTAAAATAATTTATTTATTTTATTTTTTATAAATATTTTTGTGAATATGTGAGTAGCATATTTTTTTCTCAAGGTGGACCTTTAGCCCCATTGCACCCTATCGTCTTACGTTCCCATATGTTTTTGAGAGATTTTAATTATTGTAAACTAGTGATGTCTCTTCAAGAACCAGGATTCTGTAAAACATGGTAATAAAGTCTCTAAAAGTCTCAAGCTATCCAAATGAACTCAGACTAAGGAATAGTTTGATTGTGAATGTGAGCTAAACAGATAACGTATAGGGTCTCTTTGTGTTCCTCAATTCAGAAAGAGCGGGATTTGGAGTTGGCGGCTCGTATCGGCCAGTCTCTGCTGAAAAAGAACAAAACCCTAAGTGAGAGGAACACCTTCCTGGAGGAGCAGGTGGAGCACATACGAGAAGAGGTAAGCGAAGAAAAACGTCAAATGTCATCTTTTTTCACTGATGGTGACAACATTTTAACGTTAACTCGAAGAATTTCGTCAGCATAAATGGTTCTTCAGGACAATATTGTTGAAAAGTGTTACTACTGTATGTGTAAAAAAAAACTTTTTAAAGAACATTCTTTTTTAGCAGCTAAAAACACTTATACTAAACATCACAGATTATTTGAGTATACAGTTGTGGTTGCATGCATACTGTGAGTGTTTGTATGTGTTTGCAGGTGTCTCAGCTGCGTCATGATCTATCGATGAAGGATGAGCTCCTGCAGTTCTACACAAGTGCAGCTGAGGAGAGCGATGGAGAGTCTGCTTCTACCACTCCGTGAGTACATGTATTAAAGATTAGATAGTTCACCCAAAAATAAAAATTACTCTTCATGTCATTCCAAACATATCATATGATTAGGGTAGGTGTAGGGCAGGCTTTTGTTCTTTTGTTCTTTTTGTCTTTTTTTCTTTTTTTTTTCTTTTTTGTTTGGGGGGGGTCTTCTTTTTTTGTCTTTTGTTCCAATAAGGTGGCATCAATTTAGTTTACACTCAATAAGTTAATGTTGCATTATTTTCTATGTGTTACAATACTGAGGTGCAGATAATTGCCACTATTTGCAATTAGTATAAATAGAATATTTCATAGCAGAAAATCCTGTTATTTTAAAAAGTGTAAATAGGATCTATAGCTATTTTGGCATAGTGTAAATAGAATAGAATGACATGAGGGTGAATAAGTAATGAAATTACTATTTTCATTTTAGGATGAACTATCCCTTTAAGTTTGAATGATACTTTAAACTGTGGAGTCCTATAATTGTTCTGTTTTTTTGTTGAAAATTATACAAAAGTTATTTTCAGTGTGGAGATTTCCATGTACTGAGCTAGGCACGTCTGTCTATGATTTTTCTTTGCAGTATTCGCAGAAATGACTTGTCTTTCACAATCCCGAATTACCTCCCTCTGGATTCACTACAGAAAAAACTCAAAGACCTGGAGGAAGAGAACATCGTCCTGCGATCAGAGGTGAGAGACCTGACCTCACATCCTTCAGCTACTCATAAAAATGCTTTGCATAAAATTATTCAAAACAGCCTCCAATCAAACTTATCAGAGTTCCGTCGTGTTTCCAAGACAAACACACATGTAACAGCTTCATTCTCAGATAAAAATATTTGCGAGTTATCTGTGTGCTTTAGTAAAATAAAACTTGGTACTGTAATAATAAGTAACATACTGTAGATGTTGTTAGCTGAAATACGTAACATTTAAAAGTCTCATAAGTATTCAACAGCACATCAGAATGTCTCATTTTCTGGATGTATTGGCCCCCACTCACTGTAACTGTAGATCTCCAGTGACGTGTCGGGCATCTGACCTCAGCAGACAGGTGGAATTCCATGCCTGTCTGACTATGAATCTACATCCACACCTACACACTATCTATTCAGCACAAAACATTTTAGAAGCTTCAGTAACAATAGGTGAATGCAAATCACTAGACATCACAGTATAAAATTTCTCAGTTCATGTGAACTGCCCTGAATTGGGCCATGACTTGAAAACAACAAGTTTGTTTAACAACTTCATGGGGCTTTTTTTGTGGCTTTTTTTGCTGTAGACTAGATTAAAATCAGTCTGGATTGTTTTTTTCTAAAACATGGGCCCTTGCTATTGACACAACCTGTTCTTCTGACAAGAACACTGAAACAAAGGATGAGTCAAGTAAAATGATGCCACCATTGTTTATTCAGATCATTCCTTAATGTGTGTGTGTGTGTGTGTTTATAGGCAAATCACTTGGAGACAGAGACCATCTCGTATGAGGAAAAGGAACAACAGCTTGTAAATGACTGTGTTAAAGAACTCAGTGAGTAGATCCGCCTATTCCACCATCAACGATCATATTCCCTCCCGGTGTAAACTGATATCACATAATCATCCTACACTAGTTAAATTCCTGTATGCTATTCATTACCTTATTGTTCAATTCTTGTCGTATAACAGTTTAGTTATTAATGACATGAACGGCACATACTGAGTGGCTAATCTATAACTTGCTTTAAATGAGGACTGGGGACTTTCCATGATTTTTGTTGTTTTCCAAGGGTACATTTTACACACATCTCTTCCCACTTAGGAGATGCTAATATACAGATCTCCACAATTGCGGAGGAGCTGGCTAAGAAAACAGAGGACGCCTCTCGCCAGCAAGAGGAAATTACACACCTCCTCTCTCAGATCGTCGACCTCCAGAAAAAAGCCAAATCTGTGAGTTCTCCTCTGTTTACAGTAGACGTGATTAATACACTAACTCTGGTTTCATATTTGTCATATAACACAAAATTGGGCAATATAACAATATAATGTTATAAATATAATAATATATTAAAAACGTTTGCAAGCAGTCTTGGGAATGTGATGGTTTACTGTATTTAAAATAAATGGTGTAACTATTTCAGTTACTTTATTAAAGTAATGTAACTGATTACTTTTGATTACATTTTGAATACTTTTTCTAAATTTCTGATTAATGTTCTCAACTGTTTATCATTTTCAAACGTTTAAAGCAGGCAAGGTTAACCTTAAAGTAGTACTCAACACTGATTACTCATCACTTGGGTTAACATTGTAATAATTTAATTTTAAAAGCACAGCCAATAAAAAAATAAAACATGCCTGCCTTTAAATAGCACAAGGCATTGTGCATAACAAAAACAGACAAAGCAACAAATTAATATTATTCAACAGATACTACTTTTTTGTGTTATTTTTTTTATCAACTTCTAATTTTCAGTAGTAAGACATTTTAGTAGTTATATTATATTATTGTTTTTATGTAAATATTATATATTTTATGTATGTACACTATATTATGTATACACACTACAGTGCCCTCCACTAATATTGGCACCCTTGGTAAATCTGTGCAAAGGTGGCTGTGAAAATAAATGCATTGTTTATCCTTTTGATCTTTCGTTCAAAACATTTACAAAATTCTAACCTACCATTGAATTAAAACAATTGAAATGGGCAGGAAATCTCATTGTGAAATAAATGTTTTTCTCTAATACTTGTTGGCCACAATTATTGGCACCCTTAGAATTTTTTAGGAGTAAAATATCACTGAAGTATATTCCCATTCATATTCACAATTTTGAGTGCTCCAGTGTGATTATGAACATGAAAATATCCAGCCCCGGCTTCCTGTTTCACAGAAATGTATGACAAAAACCAAAGAATATACTTATATGCTTCAAAAGATAATTGAGCTTCACAAATTAGTAAAGTGGCTTTAAGAAAAGAGCTAAAGCAAAGAAAAGTTCCATTTTCACCATCAGGGAAATAATTAAGAATTTCCAATCAACACACAATGTTAGGAAACTGCCTGGAAGAGGACATGTGTCTATATCATCCTATTGCATGGCAAGCATTGCATTCTCACTCATCCAAAAACAATCTCCAGCATGTTCAGTTGTCAGACAGGACTGGAACTACAAATGGGACTGGCTTCTATGATCAGATGAAACAAAAAAATAGCTTTTTAGCAGCAATAACACAAGATGGGTTTGGTGAACACAGGGATAAAAAGTACTCCATGTGTACAATGAAGTATACTGCTGTGTTTTTGATGATGTGGGTCTATATTTCAGCTTGGAGGTTCTGGACTTCTTGTTTAGACACATGGCTTCTATCAAATACCAACTGATAAAAATCAACAATTCACTGACTTATAGAAATCTTATAGTGGGCCATGGTTGGGTCTTCCACTGGGACAGTACAAAACAATCCAAAACAAACATCAAAATAAACACAAGAATTAGTCACTGAGTCCTCTGACCTGAACCTGTGATTCTGGATGAAGGAATGGTCTCTTTTCTCTTATCAGGTGTTCTCCAAATTCTTCAGGCATTACAGGAGAAACCTCAGATCTGTTATCTTGGGAAAAGGACATGAAAATAATAGGGTGCCAATAATTGTGGCCAAAATGTATTGGAGAAAAAAATGTATTTCATCATGAGTTTCTCCCCATTTTATTTAATTTTTTACTTCAATGATAGACTAGAATTTTGTAAATAGTTTGAACGAAAGACCAAAAGGATAAAAAATGCAGATGTATTTTCACAGCCACCTTTGCTCAGATTTACCAAGGGTGCCAATATTAGTGGAGGGCACTGTATATATGTACTAAATACTTTGGCAGTATAATGTATGTATTTGACTGTTTTGGTTCTAATTTCAGTTAATTTGCTGTACTGTAAGTTATAGGAAGCATAGTTCTGTCATAGTAATTAAATGTAATATTTGTTTGTACAGTATGCACTAGAAAACGAAGAGCTCACTCAGCACCTGGGAGCTGCTAAAGATGCTCAAAGAGCACTAACAGCAGAGGTAGTAATACATGCACTCATACACACTATCATATTCACATACTCTAACTAAAATGCCACCATAAAACAGTTAATGAAAACCTAGGTGTGTAATATAATTTAAATTCTGATTAAATGAATTTTACTGCTGTCCTTTTATCTCAGTCTTTATTTGTTTATTTCTGCAGCTGAGGGAGCTGGAGGATAAGTATGCTGAATGTATGGAGATGCTTCATGAAGCTCAGGAGGAACTGAAGAACTTCAGGAATAAAACGCTGCCTCTCAGTACACCACGGCGGTTCCACTCACTCGGCCTCTTCCCCCTGGTGAGAAATGGAGAACAACAAAAGAATATGATGTAGTATTAATTATTATGTTTACTTAGTGTGTAGTAAGTAAGCAGTAAGCAATACATTAGTATGCTCAATATACTAATACACATACAATATCACTGTCATTCCCTGGCTAATGGTGTGTTTGTGCCTTGTATGTAACAGGACTCTTTAGCTGCTGAAATTGAAGGCACCATGAGGAAAGAGATTCAGATGTCTGATCCAGACGTGGAGGAACAAAGGTATGTCATTTCCTGCGTCTCATATCCTGTGTGAGTTACGATTTTGAAGGCTGAGTCAGTTATTCACAGTTATTACAGGCATTTTATGTTTCTTGGTTAGCTTGCAGGTTAAATATCTGAGCTGGTATATGAATGATTGTTGGTTCAAATCTTCTAAGGATGACACTGACCTCTGTACATGCTTGTCGTCTTCTTTTGTTCAGGCTGCATCCTAAACGTGTTTTTGCGACAGTGCGTAACATCAACCACACTGTTCGCCAGCGCTCCATGGGCCCGTCCCCTATGAACATCCCGGGGTCCAATCAGACATCCTGTGTGAATTCCAGGCGTTCTAGTTGTCTGAGCACACCCCGATCGAGCATGTATGGAGGGGAGGGTGTTGAAATGGACAACCGCACTAACAGTATGCTGATGGAAACCCAGTCAAATCAGGATGGGTAAGAGCATCAAACATGGTTTTTAAGGCCTATTCACACCAAGCACGATAACAATAAAGATATAGATATATCATTCTCAATGGGCGTAAGTTCTTTGTAAGTTGACATTGGACCACACTGTGGTTTATCTAATATTTTTACAGCTCTGATGACTCCAACAGAAAGCCTGGCACTCCTGGCACACCTGGCTCTCATGACCTGGAGGCAGCACTTCGTCGCCTTTCCCTTCGACGGGACAACTACCTTAGCGAGCGGCGTTTCTTTGAGGAGGAGAGAGACCGTAAACTCAACGCCCTGGCAGAAGAAAAGAATGATTTGTACGAGGAGAGAGATGGTGGGAGTGGCAGTGAAGACGGTGTCCCCCTCACTCCGGCAGACAGCATTATGTCTCTGGGAACCCTGCACTCAGTTTACTCCATCTACAGCACCCGCTCCTACCTGCCGGAGAAACTCCAGATCGTCAAGCCTCTGGAAGGTGACCGAGCCAAATTCAGGCCTTTCACCCTCTTACTGTTTGATGCTCTGTGGGGGTTAATGCACCACAGTGCTGAGGATCTGTCTACACATCACTCCTTCTATTTCAGACACACACAACCTCGCTGCTGGTTTGAGATTTAGACATGTCACACTATTTATACACACTTTATGATGTAAAAAGATGTTTTTGAAGGAAGTCTCTTATGCTCGCACAGGCTGTGTTTATTAGAAAAACTATTCACTATTAACTATTTAATTAATAGCATGCCTGTTATTAACATTTTGGCTGTTTATTAGTACGTATGCAGTCTTGCCGAGTATAAAAGATACTTTATTTTTCAAAAACGTATAAAGAATGTAATTGTGTATCCACACACACATGCACATAGAATAGTATTTAAAATTTGGATTTAGTGTGAAAACACAAATCTATCCATGATGCACTTTATGGTGTATATATATATATTTATATATTTGTTTTTCCCCCCATAAGGGTAACTAAGGCGTATTTTAAAATTGTGTTTTTCATTTGCATAAAGTTAAAAACACGCTTCTATAAAGCATATCTTATTTGGGAGATCTATTATCACATCAACAAAAGTCATTGAAGTCATTTAGTTTTGATTATCACTGCTGCAACAAACTGTCTGTGTCCTGTTCTTTAATTTTAGATTAAGTGTAAAATGTAAACCAGTCACAGCTTTTTGATTCATAATCGAATCTCTAGCGACCTCTGCTGGTTGTAGTTTAAAGATAAACTAAGCAATGTGACATTTCCTACAGTAGTAATGATTATTAGGAATTGTAGAAAAACTCCAAAGCTTGTTAACAAGTAATCAGTGCTCTGATTTCGTTAACATCTTCGTTTCGGAAGGTACTAACATGTTATCTGATAGATTATCTCCTGAGATTTTTGAGAGATAGTAAGCCCAAAAAATGGAATTCAGTCATCGTTTACTCACCCTTATCACATTCCAAACCTGCATGACTTTCCTCGCTCTGCAGAACACAAAAGTTAGTAACCATTTTTTTGGGAAAAGGTCACACAGGTTTGGAACAGGTTTTGGGTGAACCACACATTGTTCTGTTTGTTTACTTCCAACATATTTCCTGTCAGATTTAAGTTTGTGTGTTTGCATCCTTCTTTCGTTTTCTTACCTGTCTGTTTTTAGCTCTCTAATAAACTCAACTTTAATTTCCCTCTTCTTCATTTCTCTTTCTTTGCTTTAGTCTGTCCACAGCAAGAGTCAAATGAGTATTACAGCTTCATGATCATTATATGTGTATCTAAGCCAATTTCAAAGGTCAATATTGTATTTAAAATAAAATGGATTAAGATTAACTAAAATGATAACTACAAATTCATTTAATCCAAGACTAAACACTATAATCTGAAAGGAGCCTATAATTTACTCAATTTAATAGTTTATTATGTACCTAATGTATTTATGATTATCTTATCAGTTAAATATTTATCTGCTGAACATCTCAACAAATGTAATATAATATATAATCTGTATAATTTTATCCCTAAAATATAATAGAATACAGGCATGTCTTAAATTACACAAACTCGCATATCAGTTAAGGTCCTTGCACGGTGAGTTCGAAATGTTCGTGTGCGTTTTAGGTTTTTTTTTTTCTTGTTGTGTGTGTGTTTTCTTTTTCTTCCCCTATCAAAATGCTACGGATGCCAAAACACAGAAAATCTGGCTTGATGCGATTTATTTTATTTTTTTATATATATGACAGACAAAAGTTTCGGAGGTAGTACACAACATGAGGTTGTATTTTTATTATAATTTTTTTTTCATGCGAAACTTTTTCCCTTGATTACAGAGTTGCTAAAGTGTTTCTGGGCTAGGCATTTTAGCAGCATAAAAATGTAAAAAAAAAAAAAAAAAAGTGTTTCTTTCAGAAAGCAACAAAAGCTAATTTGAAAACTTTTATTATGTCGCACCTGATGCATGTCACCTTGCACTCATGATCTCAGTGGATCTCATTTTTTAAAAATATGTGTCTGATCTTCACTCTTGTTTCCTCTACTCGTCAGGTTCGGCCACTCTGCACGCATGGCAGCAGCTCGCTCAGCCCAACCTGGGCGGCATCTTGGACTCGCGGCCGGGTGTTGTGACCAAAGGCTTTCGACCCCTGGAGCTGGACCTGGAGGAGGTGTACCAATTCACTGACCTGGAGGAAGATGAGCCAGGACTGCATTCCCAATCCGCCATCTCTACCTCTTGCCTGGGCTCTCTGCCTTGTTCACCTGCTTTGCAACGACCTCGTGCCAACAATCCTGATAACCAAGAAGAGCAGCTCAGAGAAAATGGAGGGGCCCCTGGAGTGGGGCCAGATCTAATGGAGGCTGAAGAGGAGGAGGTCTCATCTGGTGAGAGACCCTCGTAACCCCACTAACCCTCCGGACAGGCTTAGGGGGGAGGGAACTTAAAGCCTCACTATAAAACAGACGATGCCATAGCGGAGTACCCATAAACCCCAGTTGTATTGAGCCTGTGAAGGCCTAGGATGAGCTGGTTCTCTCCTTGTTCAGCTGCATGCACACTTCCACTGCACATCATCCACTCACCCTGAAGACAGCTGCCATATTCTTTTGAGTATAGTCATTTTTTTTTACATTCATTCCTGTCATTCATCTCTCTGGCTCCTCGTGCTGAAAAAAAGAGAATTGAGCCTTTGAAAATTAAGTAAAATGCTTTAAACGTCATAAAATAATAATGAATGCCAATAAATACTTTTTTGAATCACTCACACACACATATGAATATATATATGTATATCTCAATAAGACATGGTCTTCACAGGCTTTAACCGTTCACACCAAATCATTGATATTATATAAAATTGGTAGATCCTTAAAAGATACTAAAAATATGAGTATGATAATATGTGATCATTAATATGAGCTACTAGACTCAATTCTCATTTTCCGCACTAGTTCATTTCTGAAAGACTCTTCTCAATCACTCTTCTTACCTGCATTACCAGAACACTGTGTCTGGCCTGAGGGGGAAACAACATTTATTTACTCACTCTCTCCACACACTTGTCCCCCGATAAACCTGTATTTGAGATTTAGGCTGGCGTCCACCCTGAGGGCACAGAGTCTGATATTTGAGACTGAGCTGTACAACACATACATACACATCCCGGGATGCGTTTAACACACATCATCATCGTCACACATTCCCAGCAGAAGCCCCAGCATGTAACTAACATCCAGCTAGAGTTCTGAGCGTGTTTCAAGTATAACGTTACAGAGTTCTATTAAAAACGCGGAGGTGTGAGCCACCGTCATGTGAGTGAACAGACACTAACGTCACTGGAAAGAGGTCACATTGACACCACATGTACACAAATGCACTCCGCATATTTTCAAAGTCAGGCTTGTGTACTACACAAACACACCGATAGCCACAATTTAGAGAGCTCACTTACCTTCTGTGAATATCAGATGGCTTGAGCTCACTTGTAAATCATACATGCAATTGTTTAGTTTTTTTTAAGTTTGTTTACTTTGGTTTTGCTTTGTTTTTATTTCGTTTTGTTCGTCTTTTGCTTTTATTTAGTTTGTTTTTCCATTTTGTTTGGATTTGCTTTGTATTTATTTAGTTCTTTGTTGCTTTGTCTTGTGCTTTTGTTTTTATTTTGTTTATTCATGTTGTTTTTTTATTGTTTGTTCTGTTTTAGTTTGTTCACTTTGGTTTTGTTGTTCTTGTGCTTTTGTTTTTATTTTTGTTAATTTTGTTTTTGTTTTGTTTGGGGGTGAAGCATCCCTTTAATCGTAACTGACAACTTTCTGCTGAGAATTATTTAAACACTATGTATAATATGCTTTAGCTTGTCCGGTATAATTGAATTCATAAATTGATCTTCTCCCTTTCCCACTGTTCTCTCCTGCTGTATGAAGCTATTTAAAACTGCATCAGGATTAATCATGTAATTAAAACTTGATTTGTATGTAAATATCCTAATTTAAGCCCAACAATTGCTTGCATTATACCACATGATATTGCTTTAGCTCTCCTAAGATCCTGAAACAGTTTTATCTACCTTGTTGTGTTTATATACTGTAAGTGTGTTTGTGGTGTTTTGTACTCATGTTTGTCTCTCCTTTCTTGCTCTCCCCAGTGCATTTCCCTGGTAAATGTATGTCTCACACCAGCTCCACATACACCTTCACCACCTGCAGGATCCTGCACCCTACAGATGAACTCACCAGAGTCACACCCAGGTAAAAACCATGTGGTGTTTTCATAATACGTCTTAACATTTTATTTCTGTATCATATCAGAAATTGTTGGCAAATACATTGTCAGAAGTATGTGCAAAAACTGTACCTTGGATACCTAGGATAACACCTTGACGCTGGAGCAGTACCCTTATATCGACCCCTAAAAGTTACTACTTTTAACCTTTTAGGGATAAATAAGGTACAGCATTGTCCCTTCTAGTCTTCTATAAAAAAAATACTGACTTCCAAAAGAGGTTGCATAGAAGGGAGAAGCAACTTTTGGAACCATAAAGCGATAAATAGGACACCCTATGGTTAAATGGATAGTCTTAAATCTGTATTAAGGGTTCTAGATCTCTGTAGCAACCATACGGTACAGCTGTGTGACTTGGCTCTCTGCAGGTCATATGATGAGGATGATGAAGCTGCTCTCTATCATGTTGTTCTGGTGGCTGGCTTAGAGCAGACTCACTGAGCAGAGCCCCCTGGTGGTGAGGAGGAATAGCATGACCAGCCCAGTGCTGATTAGACCTTGTGTCAAGTGTGCTGTTCTCTAACCAAACACAAACCACTCTTAACTGACTTGAAGGATTTTTCTCAACCTAACACAGAACTTTTTTGCGGAAGACTTTATGCAGTATTATTATATCTCTGTGTTTTGTAAATGAATGCTGTAAAATACAGTATGCTACTTTGTTATCATTCTGTTCCTTCTTGCATTATACAGTAATTTAAGGTATTAACAAAGCCATTATGTGTCTAATCAAACAACTTAACAATATATTCTGTGGGGTTTGATGCGTTCACAGAGTAACGGTGCACAGTTTGGCTTACAGAACTAGATAACGCGAACTAATAAAGCTTTTCTTTTTCAGTCTCTTGTCAGGTCCATCTCTGGCTTCCTGTGTGATGTCCAGCAGCAGTATACGCTCAACCCCTGTGTCCACCCCCTGTACGCCTCGTCGCCTCAGTCTGGCTGAGAGTTTCACCAACCTCCGCGACTCAACCAAGACCACCAGTACATCTCTGGGACTAGTGCGCCTCCTGCAGGAGAGAGGAATATCTGCTGCTGTTTATAACCCTCTCAGTTGGGACCGGGCGGATCGAGCCCCTCCATCAGACCCCTGTTCATCACACACTGCCACCTCCACTCACCCCTGCCCAGACACGCTTCCCTCCACCCCTCCAAATTCCCCTAGCAAGTCCAAACCCACTAGTCCTGTGCTCCCTGTAGACTACAGCCCCTCGGACCCCCCCTACGAAACCTTCCTAGCTTCAAGGCCAGCCAGCTCGATTCTAAAGGAAGTGCGGGAGGCGGACGAAAGGGCTCAGACAGATACGCAGTGTCAGACTGAAGTCAGTGTGCAGAACTTGAGACTGGTGGACAAGGTGAAAAAGTTTAGCCTGGCTCCCAGAACTTTGACCCCAGGAATCGGAAGGCCGGGACCGCCGTTTGGAGCCCACGCTGTTGTGACTTCCCCTATCGGGGGACTGCCAGTGCTGAACTCAGGGATAAGAAGAAACCGCAGTTACCCAGCTATGGTTGGGGCTAGTATGGCTATGAAGGGCCCGGGGCCTCCCAGTGAGGACCTGCTGTTGGCTCCCAGACAAACTAGCCTCAATGAAAAGTGAATGCTGCCTCTCTGTCATCCCTTTTTGCCTTTATTTCAATTTGCATTGATACAATATATCATCCCTGCGACAACTCGAGTGCCTGTTAAGATGATATTTGTATAGATTATTTTGTTATAACAGTTGCTATAACAACCTATTTTTGTCTATTTCTCTCTCCATATGACCAACATATATAGAGTACAATTCATTCAGCATTGTCACATGTCTTGGTATATTCCAAGCTTTTGTCATTGTGAAAAAAAAAAAAAAACTTGGACAATTTGCACAGTTTGCAGCTGCGAGAAAATGTAGCATATGATCAGAACAGAAAATTAATGCCCCAAAATGACTTTTAATTTAAGCACTTTTTGAATTTAGAAACTACTCAAGAATAAGAAAACATCTTTTTTGTTGTTGTAAATCTGGTCTTCCGATGTGACATTTCAAAATTGGTTCATTTCATGATGCTAGCAAGAGCACTGATAGCACCTTAATGCTAATGGTAGCCCAGACATTGGTGAACAATGAAGTTTTGTCGTTTATTTTTGATTTTTAGGTCAGAATTTACTTTTTTAATGGCCATTGATTAATGCTTTAAACCAGCCCCTAGTGTGCCGAAAATCTGTAAAACATGCTTTTTATAAGTACAGATACCTTCACATAAGCCTTTTCCATCTAGTCCATCCATTAATTAACTGCAATGTAATGTTAAATGTCTAAAATGGCTTAATGCGTAATATAATAGTAATTACAGTGTAATAACAGAGAAATTATATGACTCTCAATAGAGGGCGCTTGTTGACATGAATTGGTGATAATTTGCACATTAGCACAAACTCTCTGCGCTTTACATCCTCAAAAGTCGACTGACTGAAATACTTAGGAGAGAAAACAAGACCACCGGGCTGTGAAGGTGCTGCATGAAGAATTGCAGCAGTTTTGAACTTGAAACACAAACGTGTTCATGTTAAGTCATCTTTTAATGTCCTTTTGTTGAGACCAACATTATTTATAAGTGTATGTGTATGTGCAGTATCAAAGACTTGATGGGGAAAATTATACAACTACAATTTCATTGGTCAAAAGGATGTCAGGTTCAACTGAAGATATATACTCTACATCTGCTGTGGTTTTGGAATCTACTGACTGGTGTGTGTCATATGTAAAGCAAGTGAAGTGTGTATTGTAAGCTTTAAAGAATACAAGGGTGCAATAGAAAAATCATAGTGCCTGTTTTTTTTTTTTAATTTATTTAGATTTTTTTTGTACTGTATCATAATGGCTTCACCTGCCACAGTATGCACTGACATAAATACTGTAACAATGTGTGATGTTGACCTTCCAATGCAGATATTATTTGAAGGATATATTATATTTGATGTATTGCAGAGAAAGCACATACAGTTGAAAGTGCATGTGTGGTACTAAAGAAAAGGTCTGTTTGTTTTTTGTTTGTTTGTTTTTTTTTTGGGGGGGGGTGTTTTTTTTTAGTTGAGGCAAGTTTAATTTGTCACGTGTAAAGCTGTGTGTGTGTGTGTGCGCGTGCGCGCGCATGTAATCAGCATGACATATGTTGAATGTGTTTCAGAACCACAGAGGTATCTGCCACGACTGAACATTGATTTCAATGGTGTGTTTATTTCACCCGATTACTGAAGGGACGTTTTACTTGTACATTGTAAATGGTAAATATGCAAACGATTCAAACATGCTAACTTTTATATATAAAAAGCAAAAAACTTAAACTTGAGGTGAAAAAAATGAAAAAATGGAAAAGCAATGACACTGGTGAACTGTGGAGTTTTGGCTCTTGAATATTAGAAGCTCCCCTTTGCAGAGGATCAATAAACCAGTTGTGATAATTGTGTGTCGGTTGTGTTATTTTGCACTATTAACTAGGTGTTTACTCGAGTGAATGTCCATGAATATCCAAAGACATTTGCATACACTAGCCTTGTTGACCACAAGAGGGCGATCTTCACCAACACTGCGCTTGTAGAAGAGCATTTGTGTTTTCGACACCAAATCAATTCAGTTAGGATATCCATCTAGATTCAGTAGCATGGTCCCTACAATATAAATAACCCAGCAACACCATCTCAGTGTAGTTCAAAAAATTGCCAGAGTGGTCACAACAAGGCGGTCCATAATATGCCAGTTCACGTTTCTGAATCTGTCATTATTTGATCTTGAGCTGACAGTAACACTCTAGGGTCCTTTTCTTGTAAATTTGCATGGAGTGAGTAGATGCTTGTGTTCAGACCTCAGCTGAATGATCAACAGACCACTTCGTGTGAAGTGCACCAGCTATTTACTAACAATGCGATGATATTCAGATGACATTCTCTAGCTGAAGAGGGTTTCCATAGAAACACTCCACAAGTTATTGCGAACACAAATACAAAACACTTCATTCCTGCAACGCTGGGCCTATTTTCTCCTCAAACTTTATATAGATACATTTTGGTTGTAATTTAGGCCTCTTTGCTCTAAATTTCTATACCGAACCATGCCATTTATAGGCAAATAGCCACAATACTGTAATTATTTATCTATTAGAGATCTAACAGTACACACACATTGTACAGAAAATTTGACATGCATGTGTACCGAACAAATACAACTTTGTTTTAACCACTAAATGGAACTGAATGGAACTTTCTTTGGAAACCTCTAGTTTTTAATATTGTCACGTGATAAGGAAATTAAAACAATAAATGGCGTAATGACATACTGTGACTTGCGACAGATAAACACCAGTTAAAACTGCAGAATAGAGTGTAAGTGAGCCTGATCGTCCATTTCTCTTAGCTTTAACGCTAAATAAACATGAATGAACATCGCCTACCTCATGTAATGTTTTAACCTTGGAATGATGTCAATAAAACTGCTTGTCAACAAAATGTCACATAATGCCCCATCAGAAATTAGATATTAATTTAAGTGACCTCGAAGTTCTGCGGGTGAAAAATGTCTTGTTGATACCAGAAATCAGAGGTTAATGTCCAGACTGGTTTGAGCTGATAAAAAAAGGGAACAGTAGATTTGTTTCCGTTCACCTATTTTTATGTGCATTTTGAAACATGGCAAAAAAATAAAATGCTGGATGGAAACACCAAGATACACATAAATTCTAAAACTGTGCATAAACAATGTATGCGCACAACTGAGTAGGATAAACATTTTACCCGATAAGAAAAAATGCGCATAACTAAGACGGAAATACATTTACTGAATAATTTCCACCATGGGTATTGAAAAAGTCAGGTGACTGCGCTGTGAGACAGAATAACTTGACAGTGATTTCTTCTAGTTTTCTTAGAGATATTTGGTGCAAGTTTATCGGGAAGTGATGATTTTGTTCTCTCTGACTCGTTGGATGGAAACTGTGCTTTATTCGCAAATGTTTTATGCAATATTGTGCATAAGTTAAATTTACATTTTTGCATGGAAACAACTAGGAACTCTTAATAAACACTTATTACAACCAATGCACATCAAATCAAACCTTAAAGCAGATGGGCCACAGCAGCAGTATACCTCACCAGGCTGATGATTTTGTTGTAAATAACATAAAAGCATTGATCCTCCTGCCTTGTATCATCGGTTCATGTTCTTACTGGTGGTGTAATGGTGTGGGGATATTTTCTTGGTACACTTAGTACCAATTGAGCATTATTGAACCACCACAGTGAGTATCGCTGCTGACCTTGTCCATTCCTTTATAACCACTGTCATGTGAATGCCACTTTGGTTTTGTTTCTGCTGTATTTGTTTACTTTTTTTAAAGTAAATTTCTTCAATAAAGCATACATCATTGTCCTTGTCTTTATCATGCCAGCTACATTACACAAGGACATAAGAAGAGGAGTTTAAAAGGTTAATACAGGGGATGGCAACTTGTGTGTACAGTTACTTTCAACCTGGTCTCATAAAAATATGTATCTCGGTGAAAATTTTGCTGCAGTACCAAAGAGAAATGTCCATTGAGTGGCACTAAAACACAGGTCTCATGCGTGAACCCTCTCACGTTTATTACGTTGACACAGGTAAGTTTTGCTGTGTTTTTATTACATTGCTTTAGTTACATATTGCAAAGGTTCAGAATTGAAATATCCAGGGACTGTTGCTAAAAATGAATGCTCTGTCGTGTTGGAAATATGGCCTAGACCAAATCCAACCCTAAACCTACCCGATAGTGATAACAAATTTAAAACTGATTTAAAAAAGGCATTTGTTGTTGCAAACTTCATTAAACACCAACCCCTACGTCCATTTAGATGTGCATTCCACTTTATCATAGGATGTATGACAAATATACCAAAAAATTCAACATTTGTGATGTCACAGCGTAGCGTATTCCTAGTCCACACAACTCTGTTGGATACAGTATGAATTATTTTGAGATTTAAACACATAAGTTAAACACCTTAAGATGACAAATAGTTAGGTTGCTGTTGTTTTACCTTGAAGAAGATTTCAAAATTATGTCTCAAAAATAGAACACATCCACAGCAGAACAGGAGTGACAGTACAAGCTCATTCACAGCTGTTCTGTTCGTTGAACTGGAAAAAAACGAAGACTATCAGGGCGACTTTTACTTACGTGCAACACAGAATACAATATGCAATATAACTGAGAATCAGTTTGTTTTAGTATATAAATAAGCATTATTATCCTCATGGTAGAAATTTTAGCTTCCATGCTCCACTCCAACATTTAAATGAAATACTTTAATATTTAATAAAAACCAACTTTCCAAGTACTGCATCATTGCCACAATATCTCAAGAACTAATTCACCCTCAAGTTTTACTCACCCTAAAGGCATATGACTTTCTTCTCTCATACAAATCCAGTCTGAGTTATATTAAAAATTGTTCTGGCTATTTCAAGCATTATCATAACAGTGGATTGGTGTTTCTGTTGGACAGTCCAAATAACATGAAATAAATGCATCCATAATAAAATGTATCTGACACAGCTCCCAGGCATAAGTAAAGGTTTTCTCATGTAGGACGAATGCATTGCGCAAGTCATTGAGATGTCTTGCGAATTTGTTACAGGAGCAAACAAAGCAACCTTTTCTTAAAACCAGTCTCAAAATCCTCAGACATTTTTCTTTATCAATCTTTGGTTTGTACCAAGTATGCAGCACTAGTCCTCAAAAGTAGAGGAAGGACAGATATTTAGAAAAGATGCTCGGGTTCGAGCCGGGCTCCGTCACATCAGTGCGATAAGGCATTGACCATTTAAAATGTAAAACTGCTTAGTAGGTAGCCAATGGACCTGTTTCACTTGATGCAAAGGTTCGTTTTTTTGATTAAAATAAATGTAAAATATTACCCCAAATCTGTCTTCCTGTGTGCGGAAATGTATCGAACTAGCCAGGACAATGTATGCGTATTAAGCTACATGTGTCAGCAATGATGGAAGACATTAAAAAGAAGTTGGCCTCAGGAGATTTTAAAACCACAGAAAATACAGGAAATTTAGCTGTGTGGAAGTATTTCTTATGTGCACCTGTGTTATAAGAGCGCTTTTTGCCCCGTGTGCGCTGATGCTCTTATCTGTTGACATTTCCGAATGCCTTCCTACAGTAGCTTAATAAATGCAGGCTTTCCACACAAAAAAGTGAATGTGTCATTAGGATAAGAAAAAAAATAGATCATGCTGGGATCGGGCTCGGACATAAATATCTCAATGCCTGTCGGGCTCGGGTCGAGTTCAGTTACTGCTCTGTCGGAGGCGGCTGGGCTCGGACAGAAATATGCGGCCCGATCTGCACTCTACTCAAAAGTGAAGCTATCGCGTTTTGATCGTCCCCAGGTGGCTGGTCCCAGTATAGGTCATAAACCACGCCCTCTCCATGTTATCTAACGGAACGCAAGACAAACTAAATAATTGGACCACTCAAGCTAATTAAAAAAAAGCTTAGAGGCGTGTGTTTGCGATCAACTCAGTGGGAGTTTGGACACAGACTCTGGTCCCAAATCAGTGCAATATGGCCACGTCTTATTGGGACTTTTCTTCATTGGAAGTGAATGAAGGCTTGTCGTCCATCTTTTTTACAGTCTATGGATTGGACCAGCCCAGTCTCACTGCAATTCATACATATTTTACGAGGTGGCTAATTTGTACAAATTCGTATGACCTCACTCATTTAAATTCACAAGATTTTTGCTAAATTGTACTTAGTTGCCAGTTCGTATGAATTTGTACGAGTGACCTACACCTAACCCCACCCCTAAACCTGTCACTGGGGTTTAGACAAATCGTACAAAATCGTACAAGTGCGGTCATACAAATTTGTATGAATTACCACAAATATTCCACCTCGTACAGATACGTACGAATTGGTCATGAGACTGTCACGAGCGGCACTGGAGTTGCCCGCGGAAGCCTCCAGAGGGCACTCCAGCCCTGACTGTGTTCATTGTTTGTGTGTCTCTCTGTTCGCTGTTTAGGACTTGTATTATGAAATGTTGATTGTCTGACGATTGCTTTGTGTTTGGGTTATTCTGTCTATGCCTCTGATGTCACTGTTTGCTGTCGATGGACTTTTTATAATAAATAGTTGGATATGGATCCGCACGCCTCTGTCTTCTATCGTTACAGAGACTGTGTTTGTACTTCTAATTAGCGACTGCGGCTTAGTTTTTGTTCTCTCTTTCCACATTCATTACTACTCATGCTACGCCAACATCCATCACCTGCCTGGGTTACTTAATGTCCGTGGAATGTCTAAAGTCGACTATCAGAATAAAGTGTTACCGAAAGTCATATACAACTAGGATGCCTCCATTTCTGCCAAAAAATATATTACTTCATTGCATACAGTTATCATAATCCATCATCATAACTGATTAACTTGAAACTAAGCAAATGTCTCAAAAGAGTAAGTAAATTGTAAGTGAATTATGTCAGGTTTTCTATTAGTTATGACTAATGTATTGTTATATAATTCAGGACATTTGGGTACTATGGAGTAAGTGTCGTCTTAGTGCCAGTCTAGTCAATCATTTTGCATTATACAGTTTAAAGTTGTCTTACCCGTTTTCAATAAAGCACAACTTTTTAGTATCCGTCAGTGAAAAACACTTCAAAGATGCATTTGTCTACGTGTGTTGGAGGGAGATAAGGGAATTGGCTAGTTGGCTCAGACAATGTATTGCCAGAACACATTTAATTGCCCTGGTTGCAAACCTTTTCATGTTTGGCACTGTGTGTGTAAGTGTGCATTTATTGGTTCACTTTATATTGTCTAACAGAAAGAAATCTCTTTCAATAAGGCACACCTGTGGCATAATGGCTCTTTTTGTTTGGTGTAGCCCTTCATTCGCTCGCAATCATCAGCCTACGATTCATCCATTATGTGCTAACTCAAGTGTTTTGCGCAATAAACCATGGAGCGACGTCTCCCTGTCTAACCGTCTGCATGTGTTTCTCTCTCTGTCTCTGTCTGCCTTGTTCTCAGTTATACAGCAGAATTGCCTGAACTCTAATCTGTCCCTCAGGCGATAGGAAGTGAATTGGATTTGAAGGCTACTCGTGGCGCTAGTGCTATAATGCTAGCCGCTTAGCTTCGGGGGGCAAATAAGAGAAAGCTTTCATAATAAGATCATTAACTGTAATCTGTTAGCGTGGTCCCTCAACACCACACAAATGTCTTCGCTGAGCTGTGGTGGATTCAGCTAATGATGCTAAGAAAACATGCTAAGAAAAGCTAATATGGACAAATGGCCAGTTGATTTAGTTTTACTTAATCTATTAGTTTTTTTTTGTTAGTGTTGTTTAATGGTCCAAAATGCACTTTATACCAATCAAACTTGGTTATTTCTGTAACACTTTTTTTTTCTGCATTTCAAGTGAACAATGAGTTACGATAGCCATGAGACTTCGGATGAGTGAGTTAAGGCAATGATTTATTCTTAGACACCTGTGATATGTTTAAAGTAAGGACAAAATCATATATACATGAGTTATGAGAATAAAAGCAGCTGAGACTACATTCTCACTCGTATTTTCTGCAAAATAAATATATAGATGGACACATATATTTATATATTGCATTATCTCCATTGTACAAACAAATTTACATCAGACCGAGCTCTCTGTTATTGGATTGACATTAAAATGGGCGACTCTGTACAGATGACTGGCTAATCAGGTTGATTAACATGATTTGTTGAAGATATCTTATGAGGAGTATTCATACTCCTCTGCACTCCGTCGGCCGAAATCCATCCATCCCAAGTAATCTCTGTCCTTTATTCTGTGATTGTTGCCCATGGACCTGCTATTTGGAGAGGGGCTTCTGCGATATGTTCCTGCATGGATGCACAAAGACAAATTTATTTATTTATTTAAGAACAGAACCTTTGGTAATTACTTAAATGTCTGTTTATTTATCTGTAAATCAAGTAATTAATCATTAGTAGATGATTAATTGTTGTTATTATTTAACTCCTGTTGCTCTAGAGATTAAATAGAAATCTCAAAGAGGAAGTTATAACTCTAATTGACCAAAGTCAATGCGATTGAAATGCTATTTAAATGTTCGTAGCTTATTTAAGGTATAACATTCGAGACGATTCCTAAAAGTTCTGTAAATATATAGTAGTCATTTGAAAGGAGAATTTCACCTTTGGTGGAGATGATTCTGGCCAGTAGTTCAGTCAAGCTGCTGCGGGGTTCTTCATCATCCTCTGCTTTGGACAGCAGGCTGAGTTGTCCACTGGGGGGCGCTGCACGGGTGTGGCGTGTGTGTTTCGCTATGGTCCCAAGATCAGACTGACCCCCATCTTCTGAGTGTGTGGGGAGAGAAAGGCAACTGCTGGTGGAGAGAGCAGCCAGCAGCACACACACACAGATTCCAGCGTTCATGGCTGAAATACACACAGGCATGTTAGAGCTTTAATATTGCTTCATTAAAATCCTATTTTTGAGCTTTTGCAAAATGCACCTTGATGCATAAAAAGGGTTCTGAACTGATTTTAAATCAAACATAGAAATGTCAAAATACTAAAAAGATCCTCCATTAAAATGAATAAAAAACACTACTAAAACATAATCTTGCATTTACATATTCACATCTTGTATTATTAATTATTATACATATATTTTTAATTTTATAAAAGTAAATGTTAAAGTAAATGTTTAAGAAAGAGGAGGACTGAGATTTTCCTGCCTCCATTTCTCACATGTGAATATGTTTGAATTAAACACCAGATATGCCAACTAACTGGGCTGCAATGTGTAATTTCAACAATTTCAATTTCTCTTTTGCCAAATTTAATGTCTAGGTTTGATTTAACAACAGGTTCTCTCTTTCAAATGGCATTTTTCTTTTTTTTTTTTGGCAGAGATGTTAAAAATTTCATAAACCTAAGTAACTTGGATGTAAGCCAAGAAGCAACAGCAATAGAAACTGAAAATTGATTTAGTCAAAATTTGTCGAAACTGCATCTCATTCTCTCACTTCATATCTTCTTTGTTGTATTTAAAATATATATTAAAAAACATAATCTAAACCATAGGACATATTGAATGCTACACCATATACAATATTACACAATATTTTCCACAACTGTAAAAACCGAACAAAAAAACTGTAATTTTACACAGAAGCATGCAAAGCACATAACACTCCACATTCAAATAAAAAAAAACTGAGATCATACCTTCAGGTGAAACTCTGGCAGAGAGGAGGAGAGAGATGGAGAACACGCACTGACTGCAGAACAAGTGTGTGTCTGAAACTTCGCTGCACTGTGCAAGAGAGGCCCTTAAATAGCGCTCTGAGTGGGCTGGCTCTGTTTGACCCACGTAGTGACAGGCGCAATTCCTCTGTCTGTGTGTATGAATGAGGTTGTGTACTTGCGCAAGCTTGACGCAAAAGCGAGAGCAGCAGGGTATTCTCACAGGATACAGATTGTGACATTGTCACTCAAGGGGAGCGAGGAATCTCCAGAGGTCAGACCATCTTAATTACAATTATGCACAAACCTCCACAACTGAGTGTCCTCCCCCCTACCAGTAAGAGTCCATCCCTCTTTGGCCATGGACCCTAGGATGCACAATTTGATGTTATGGATGCTGATGTCTTTAATGTGCACTGCACAGTTTGACACTCTGTATCAGTGGTTCTATTTTCATTTTTTTTTTTCTCAGTACCCAGATTTTACATAAGTCGTACAATCCACGACCCACAAAAACCATGCAAAGTAAAAATAATAACGATAATAATAAAACATTACATATGATTGCAATAACATTCATATAGATCAATAGATCTTAATGAATAATCATTTGATATTGTTTTGATATATAGTTTAATATAACAAGGTACATTAAAAGATTTTATATAATCATCCCAGGAATTTTGTGCATCGCTTCTAGTTATATAATTTTTCTTCTACTACTATATCTTTCTCCATGAAATTATGTATTTTAAGTCAACCATGCATTTGTCTACTATAGCAGTGTAATACTTTGCTTATGCAAAGAATAAGCCCTTTTTAAACCAAGTTAACTTAATGACTAACTTAATGATATACTACAATAACTAGTATCTCTCTCTATGTAGAAAAGTTTCAAAGGTTGCACCAGGAGAAAGGGTATAATGCATGTGCAAAGATGCAGACATCTTTATTGTGTATATATCCCTATTGCTCTGTTTCTGTAACGGGGCGGTCCTCTGTGGCTCCGTCCGACCGCCGTCAGCGGGAACCTTCCCCGGAATATTAGTTCCTACCCGGACCCTTTTCGCCCACGTA
>JAUYWG010000051.1:4641501-4655225 GCA_034779775.1 Enteromius afrohamiltoni
ACTGCCTGTACGACCACGAGTTAATCTTAATAAACAGCTTGCACATGGATCAAAAGCCTCCTGAGACTATGTCACAGTTTCTTTAAAATATAAGAGTTGGGGTTTAAAGTAAGTCTTCAAAGTATGTATAATAATGTTTTATTGAAATATAATTGCCAAAATTGCATCATTTTATCTTAATAACTTTAACAGCAGGACAGAATGGACAGACAATTACCATAATACTATAATAAAATAATAAAGAGATTCTTTAAATGCTTTTCTTTTGGGATTTTGTTTATTTAATGGTGTCCGTGGGTCTGTCAAAATTAGGCAGTGCTTATTTTTCCACTCCCAATTTCCTTTATGAAAGATAAAGATATCCTCAGACGTTCTGCTCAACCTCACTTTTTGCGATTGCTGAGAAAGAATGTTGTAAAAGTTTGTAGCTAAATTAGCAAATGTTTGCATAGTTTTCATTTTTGAGTCAAATTAAACAACTCTTTACATAACATTGCAAAGAAGTTTCGAGAGTGCATAAGTAAAAAAAAAAAAAAAAATCTGATACTTGCAACTGATGCAAATACTTTCTTGTTGCTATACTACATCTGCAGTATATGTAAGATCCTAGCAGAACAGAAAGTGAACATAACAATAAAGAGAATAAGGAGAAAGAGAAAGCACTCAGCTGGGACCGAGATGGATAAATTTGTCCGACCCTGCCGATCCTTTGCTCATTGAATTCTGAACACCCACTAAACACCCTGCTATGAGAAAATAACTCACAATTCTATAAGACTTTAGGCAACCACTCAGTGTGTCTTTAAGAGTATACTGAGTCCGTCATCAGGATGCAAGTAAATGCAGTGCCTATAGCCCAGCTCACACATTTGGCCTCAAGCATATATCTCCTTTAAGCTTAGGATTTACCTTTGCCTGACAAATGTTTCACATCACTTTCAACTGGTTGAGCAATAAAAAAGAAGAAACTGACAATTCCAGATACGAGGTAAACACATGAAGTTCCGAATGAAACAACAATTACTGGAGCACATTTAACAATAAAATACCATTTTTAGTCTTTTTACTTCACTATTTCACATTTAAGGGGTTACTCTATCCCAAAATTAAAATGAATCATTTGTGGCTGTTCCATTGCGTAAGGTAAAGTATGAAAGACATTTTCAAAATAGTCCATCCGCCATCAGTGTTTCAATCTGAATGGTTGAAAGGATGCACTGTTTTTACTCAAATCAAAGCATAAAAAAACACAGAAAACATATGTGTCGTGGCTGACACAAAACTCAGTTTGCATCCAGTGGATATACTCTATAAAAAGATGCCACAGTGATGCAGAGGTGATGAATTGATTAATAAAGTTATTTTGGATTTATTTGTGTACATGAAGCATTCTTCATAAATAGCTTCATCGTAGAGTTTTTCTTTTGCTATTTTGAGCAAATATGAATGCAAAAAATAAATTTGTGGTATTCTCTCATTCACTGCCGTTCAAGTTAAACTAACTATGACGACTTCCGCTGCTGAGAATCCCAGAAACATGAAAAAGGCCCATGGCAGACACTAAGGACACAGTGTTTATGCAAGTGGTTCACTAAAATAAAAAGTATAACAGCTTCTCTTGCCTTATGTGCTGTTTTTCTTCATCCGTTTTCCTCAAATAAGCAAGAAAAGCACCTTTGGCGATATAAATGATAGTAAATGAGTATAAGCCCTGTATGGTTCGCCACGCTGATTTGTTTACATCTACCACTCAGGCAGTTTGGCGTAAATTTCCTGGAACACTACAAAGTGTGAGTTGTGACTTAAAGTCGTGACTTACGAGCTCAAAACGCAGTAGAGTAACATAAGCACATAAGCGCATGAGCGTATTTACAGTGCGTTCCTTCACTGCATGATTTAGTCTATTAATATGCATTAAGAATGATCATGTAATTCAAGACAATGGGGCAGAATTTTTCTAAATTTATTTTAAATATATCATTTGATATTGTTAATCAATATATCACACGAATAGTGCCGTTTTTTTTCTTAAAAAAATATCATAGTTACATATGTGGCATTGATATTATACAACAGTTCAATAAAAAAACAGGTTTATATCAAGAGACTTATGGTTTACTGGGTGTTCTTGCTCTATTTTGCCAACAAAAATCCTTCCAGAAAGCCACAGCACTTTTTTCCGTCTCTGAGGAACATGACAGTGTTTCGTGAATGAATCAACAGCCACCTACTGCTGGTTTTAATTTTACATTTAAAGCATCTTTTCACTTGAAATCATTTTAAATATCAGTATTCAACATGTTTAAAATATCATAAAATGGTTTATTTCTATGTTTCTTTTTTAATTTATTTATTTCACAAGTTCCTAGCCCTAGTGATTTGAACCCTGAAGGAAGGCGTGAGATAGGGGGAGAGAAAAAGTAACCCTTTTATTCTAATGTGCATTTAACTGGACCCTTTACTTAGTGTTTCTTTGTAATTATTCATAAAATGGACTCAATTTAATCAAACTTTTTCAAAATCCTGTACTGTTTAAGTGTCTGTACAGACTTAATTAATTAATTAATTAATTTTTTTTTTTGTGGAAAAAAAAAGTGTGTGGATAAAACAATCTAATGAACTCTCGACCCCCATAATAACTTGAACAATACTATACTATCCCAAATATATTCATTCACAATTAAAAGGGGTTAAGATTAGGGATCCGTTCTGGATTAAGGACCAAATTCTGGTTACTTTGCAAGTGTGAATTTTGTTTTGAGTATTTAAATATATAAGCTTTTCATTTTATTGGAAATATAGACCCTGTTTCTATAATAGTTTAAATAAAACATTATATAACCAAGAAACTATTGTAACCGAATGATGGAGGTAATTGTGAGTCATAAATGGGAAGGATGATACATTTCAAGTCTCGATGAGGCTTTGTGTCTCATTTGAAAGTGTGTATTTTCATTGTGGGTTTGTCTTTTTTTGCAGTTTCGCACACTTGACCACCTACTCTTTAAAATGATGTGTGTATAAACATCCACTTGTGTTTGAGAGTCTAGACTCAACAATGCAAATGATTTGTAATAAACAGTTATAATGGTTTTCTCTTGAGGGATTATTAGAACAGTTTGAAACATTATAATAAAGACACCACACCGGGTGAAAGGTTATTTTCTACTGATTTAGGGGATGAAGTCGATTTTCAATGTTGATTTTTGTTCTGATACCAAGGAAACTGGAATACTAAAATATATCTTACAATTCTATGTGAGAGGGTCACAGACAGATGGTTGGTATGTTTTATATCCTCCAGGTGGGAACAGAATGAATATTCTGATCCAATAATGTGCACACTGAAGCCATCTTCGGCAAAGAACAACCATTCTGCATCCCAGATGTCTGACAAACTGTGACGAACATCATAACAACTTCCAGCATTCACAGTTAATGTTTCAGTTTATGACTAGGGATGATGAAGAAAAATGATTTAAATCGTTGATGGACCTCTAAACCTCTCAGGATGTTAATTTCAAAACTTACTTTGGGAAGGAATAGACTAATAGAATACCTTCTGGATCTGCCCATCTATGGCATTCCAAAAATAATTAGATTGCAAATTTAGAACTGGCATTTGCATAGACCATTATGTGCAGTTATGATCATCTCCAGTGACACCAAATGCACAGGATAATTATGAGGTATTTGTATATTCTATTATTATTATACATATATTACATTATTATTACATGTATATTACACTATGTTAATGTAACTATGTTCTAAGTCAATTGTTAGTTTTATTGCCGCTTTACAGCACTGTCTTTCTATTTTTCTAGTACACCTAATGATCAACTTTAAAGACTATTGCATCATCTCCCATCTATGGCATTTCTAAAATGATTACTAGTCTGTTTATATTGCAGGTTTAGAACTTACACAAACATAGACCATTATGTGTAGTTAGGATCATATCCATAACCTGACACCAAATGCACAAGATGACTGACCTTATAGTTAGGATTGTTATGGGTTATTATTATCCATATATTATACTATTATTAAACCTGTATTACGCTATGTTGATGTAACCAAGTTCTAAATCCTTAACCTCTAGATACGAAACACTTTAGAATAGAGAACACTTATTTAATAACTACCTTTCTCTCAATAAAATCCTAAGTTGCTGTTTAGTTAGTAAAGTAGTTTAGGTATTGGGTAAGGTCATGTAGAATAATGCATTATAATGTGCTTAATTACTACTAATAAATGGCTAGTATTCTAGTAATATGCATGTTAATAGGCAACTAGTTAAGAATCCATAAAATAAATGCCATACCTAATATTATACACACTAAACTACTTTATACACATAGTACTAATGAGATATTGTCTTTCTGATTTCTTGGGTTAACCTGGTCAGTGCTGCATGCCCCTAAAGCATCTCAACAGAACAACAACTGCATAATGAATTGGAATGAGCTTCAGTCCTACAGAGCAACCAGCACTCCAAAATAATCTCCACAAAAACAGGGCTACACGATTCATTAAATAATCCAACGGCAGAGTCCATCATTTGGAGTGGATACGAGGGTGCTGGCGAATGAGTGAGGCAATTACTTTTGAGTGTCTGAGTCAGAGAAACAGCAGCCTCATTGTCACAACCTGCCCTCTTTCAACAGGGGTACCTCAGAGGCCTCTTGGTTGATGTCAAAAGGCAAAGTCTAAAGTCTATCGGGAAGAATACATCTTCAAAGCCATAGAAAGACACTAGAAGAGGGCAATTCTAATAATGATAGTGAGGATGTGACTGATTGATGAACAGTAAAACTAGAATACCAGCTGATTGTTGTAATCAGCCAGAACGCTGAAACAGGACCAAAAATGTAATTCTAAGAAGATTAGAAACGTGTTTGTGTTTCAGAAGATAGCTGATTTATTTTAAATACAATAAAACTGGTAGCACTTTAGTTTGGAGACCAGTTCTCATTATTAACAACTTGCTTGTTAGCATGCATATAGAAAATTAACAATGCATAGCAATAAATATATCTAATTGTTAAAAAAGCACTGCATGAAATATTAATTCTTTGAAGAAAATTTTGTGGCATTTAATCTTAAAACATAATTCAATTCAATTCAATTCAATTCAATTCAATTCAATTCAATTTAAAAGAATCATGAAAAACATGCTTTGTGACTTAAAAGACAAACACAAGTGCTGATATTACTTTTCACTTGATGAAATGCATTTGGTGTTCATCTTTCAGTGAAAGTTAAATAAAAGTACATTTGTCATCATCAAGTACTGCATTCTTTGTCATCCAATCAATTCCCTACACAAAATCAGTATGGTTACACTCGGTGCCTTGCATACTGTATTAGATCATATACTAACTGTCATAAGGCGATCCTCTGTGGCTCTGTCTGACCGTCATCAGTGGGAACATTCCCTGGAATATTAATGTTCCAACCCAGAACTTTTTTGACCCACGCACCTCGGGGTGCGTGGGTCACCCCTTTTTCTCCCCTTTATAAGAAGTTTTCACCTCGGTAGCAAGTCTGAGCGTTTTCTCTTGTGGATTTACGGACTGAGTTGTGTATTACTTGGACTGCCTCTCTACAATTGATTCTTGCCTGATACTTTGACCATTGCCTGGATTTACTTATTACGATACCTGCTTGATTCCCCAACCTTCAGCCTGTTTTGTGGTACTGTCTTTGCTCTGCCTTTGTTGTCCCTGTTCACTGTGTTTTGACTCTGCCTGCCTGACTTCGATTTAATAAACAGTTTGCAAATGGATCTGACTTTTGCCGATTCCTCATCACACTAACAAAATCAGTTGCAAGCAATTGCTTCTATGAGGCTGATTCAGTAACACAAACAACCATTAGGCACATTACAAAACATGAATAGAATGTAATAACTGTGTATAGAATGCATTACTGTTGTGGCATCTGTAATGTTTCTGGGAATTTAAAACAAGGAGTCTAACAATGTTAAGCAAATGAAGACAGCAGAAGCTGTAGCCACAGGAAGCAGATTTGTAGCGATTGTCAGAGCAGAGGTGATGCTAATATTGCAGAAACACTGTATTGATCTCATTGTGAAAGCACTGGGTCTTATTGCAACCCCTTAAACTTGTCTCCATGATATGCTTGGGAAAAATATATCACCTACAACTTGTTTACGAATCCAGGTTTACAAACCACATTTCATAAATGTTGGGATGTTTTTTTGTTTTTTTTTAATAAAATCAACAAAAAAAGAAAAAAAAAATTTTTTAAATCACATGAGCCCATATTTTATTCAAAACAGAACATAGATAATATAACATGTCTAAAATAATAAATTGTATAATTTTATGCAAAAAAATGAGCTCATTTCAAATGTGATGCCTGCTACATATACAAAAGTTGGGACAGGGGCATGTATACCATGATTTAGCAACCCCTCTTCTTTTAAAAACAGATTGAACATCGAGGTTTGGGTTTCTGGGGTTTTGGTGGATGAATTTGGTTCCAATCTTGCCTGATATAGGTTTCCAACTGCCGAATATTTTGTGATTTATTTTCCATTTTGAGTTCAGGCTTCCTTATGATGACGATTTAGGAGTATTTGGCATTAAAAGGGGTACCTTGAGGTTCAAAAAGCGATGCAAAAGGATCTTCACCAAGCATCAAAATGTGATGAATTGGAGTGTGAGAATGTATTGTAAAATGAATCAATATGACAATATCATCAATATGACCACACAATCACTGAGATTCATGTGTTGATAAATGATTTGAGAGAGTAAAGGCTTACATTTGTCCTGCCTTGTGTTACACATAGCCCTTTTTCTTTATTAGCATTCATACTGTGGAATGAAAAAAATATTTCAGAAGATTTCTAATCCACATTAAACAGAACCTAAAGGCAAATTCCAATGTTTTCTGACATTTTGCCCTCTGTATAATCCTATTCTCTGCGGGTGACTAAGACATCTATCTTACAATCTCTTCCCCTTATCTTTCTGTTCAACTTTTGTTCTCTTTTTGTCTTTCTTTTCATCAAATCCGAATTGGAACACAAGCTTTTGGCCATCCATACGGTATTTTAAGAGATGATACCCCTTCCATTTTCTTCCCGGTCTCATGGCATACACGTACCTGGGCAAACTGTTTAGCAAGACACAAAATATGTACCAATAAGTGCATCAGTGTAGTTTCAAAAGAAAGAAAGATAGACAGAAAGAAAGAAAGACAGACAGACAGACAGAAAGAAAGGATGGATGGATAGATAGATAGATAGATAGATAGATAGATAGATAGATAGACAGACAGACAGACAGACAGACAGACAACTAGATTGATTGATTGATTCTGAGTAGTTAGATTTAACACTTTTTCCCATAATGTGCAACACAGTTATTGCTTTTCGTAGCAGCGGCAAAAGCCTGTGAAAGACAAACTGAAAGCGGCTGAAGAATTAAAGTCTAAAGAAAAGAATAAAAGGTGAAATAACCCAGGTGCGGCTGAGGCCAGAGACAGGAACAACTCTTTGCTTTTTGGATATATGACTTCTAATTTTCATTACATGAAACATTTGTAAACTCGTTGAATTTCCCATAAGCAATCCAATGGCAGAATTGTAATCCAAATTTATTACTTTTGCAGGAAATTATACATTTTGCACCTTTTGGCTTGGGGCTCTAATATTTGTGGTACAATAATCCTATTCTCAGCTACAGTAAATGAGTTCTAGCTGAGTGTTTCTGAACAGTTTTTCATGGTGGAAGGGATACAATTTAGCAGGCTATACTGACCACAATTCACACAGTAACACCTTCTCAGACTCAGCTGAGTAGCTCCAGGGCACTTTCTCCCTCCTTGTACTCTCTGTAACAAAGAACAAAAAAAGACGCATTAAACTGGACCGTTTGCTATTAGTGCAATCAGATTCAAAAATATGTATCTAGCAGACACAATCCACAAAATGGGAGCTGATTAATATTGATTGCTAACTAAGAGAAGAAACAAAACTTTATTGCACTGAAACGATGATCGATAGCCTTTCACATTAATGTTTGTTCGTTCAACATGTAATTTTCCACCTGAACAGTTCTGAAGTTCTCTTTTAAATGCCCAATGGCTGGTCTCACAGTTATCGGAAAAACAACGTACCTACTTTCCAGGTGGCACGGTGAGATCAATTGTCTGGATCAACACATTTAACAGCCTTTTGCACAATTCCTTTTCTAGATACAAGTATAATGTTGTACAAGAGACGAGAGGCAATGCTGTCATAATAAAAGCTGGAATGGAATGTAAATGTGCATTACAAATTACAAGCGACAAACTAAGTCCAAGTTGTTTGATAATGGTTTTATCTTATAAAGTTACTGCAGTGATATCACAGATGACCAAATTAGAACCTAAAGCCAGTTTAAGTTTTTATAAGAAAGTGTTTATCTTTTTTTCCCTGAACCCACAGAGGTCACTCACCTTGTTTGCACAATGTTGCCAGCATTTGTAGCTTTGCTATAAAGACATGTTGAGTGGCTTATTCATTTTAGTGAGTCATGGCTATTGTGACTAGCACCCATATTGACTTTTGTCCTTTCATTTTCACTGCAAAGGCAAAGTCAATTCAATTACGCAATACATAATGCACATTATGCTCTTCCCAAACAAACCGCACTCACAACGGAGGCAAGACCTCTGTGTTATTGAGTGCACAGTATTTCACTGTTTGGTTTTCTGCTGCTTTGCATTTAACCTCAGAGTTTCCAGAGAGTGAAAGAAGTAGATGAAAGGTGGTCTAATGAAGAACAAAGAGCTCATCAGTTGCTCATGTGTATAGATTGCTCCCCTGGAGTCTTGAAAGAAGGTGCCACACACCGAGTCAGGCTATAGAGTGATAGAGTGACTCCAGTGACAAATACTAAAGTGTCCCCAAAGGAAAGGACAGAAAGATGGGAGTGTGAAACACTCACGAGGGGAGGATTGGAGAGGCAGAGGTTTGATAGATTACCGTAATGTCACTTTACTTGTGCTCAAAACTAGTAGTGAGGTAGAAACCTTTAAAGCAAGTAAATTTGTAAGTGCTTAGTCTTAACTTCCTTATCTTTCAAAGCTGTTTTCTAAAATGATCTTTGTTTCCTCATGGGGTTTGTTCATATATCATTTGCCTGTTTTATATGACATTTTATTCCTAAAAAATGGTGCATGTTGAAAGTATTTTCCAACACTGTCTCACAATTAGTTCGTACGTATTCGTACAAAATGGTGAATTTGTGTTTATTCATACAAAGTCGTATGACCTCACATGTACAATTCTGTACGATTTGTTTAAACCCCAGTGACGGGTAGGTTTAGGGGCAACCTAGGCTCATTGGAAATACGTGCCTCCACATATATTTCTGCAAAACTGAAAAAATTTACCTATACATACAAGTTGCTGCAGTTTCCAGTTAAAATGAACACTAGAGACAGTAAAACTTTTATTCCTCTTCACACAAAGTATGATTTACAGTGTACATTTTTGATTAATAAAGGCTAATTTTCACGCAATTAGTTGCAGAATGTTATTATTTATTTACATTTTAATGTTTTTAAATGCACCGCAGAGCCATTTGTAGGCTGAATTTGCCAAAAATGTGTAAGACTGCTGCTCTGTGGGGTCTCAAAACAGTACTCTGATAGCTTGACATAGCAACACTGGCTCGACCAATGGCGTGAGCTTTCATCCTTCAGCTGCTATCGGGACTTCTAACCAACAACCATACATTTTACTTAACTCTATTTCTGTCATGTTAAACTGGGTCGCACCATCCACTTGACGTTTCATTCATCCAAAATCTCAGCCACATATAGCTTTATATATATATATAACGTTAAATACGGTTGTGATTGTGTTGCCTTTCTCAGCTTTTCCTCTTTCTGTGTTGAAAAACAAATTACGTTACTGGAGATATCACTGGAAACATCATGGAAACAAATTTTTTGGACAGTGTCAGAGATTCCAAAGGATCTGCACTCAGAGCTTAAAAAAACAATATTCATGTTTGATATGTTATAATGCATGCACAATTTGTTCCATGCATTTTGATCCATGCTGTGTTTTACAAAAGAAAGAGAACATCTCTCAGGTGGCTCTTGGGTAGGCATTGAAGTATTTAATTGACAATGCTTTCACATTGGCGTGTGTGTTCTGCCCTGATGTTAATTGTGTCCTGAAGCTGATAGTCTGAAGCAACATGAGCTCTGACACTATTATTAACAATAACATTTATCTGAGCGATAATTAGAGAAGGCACTCTCATATAAACAGCTTCAAGTGCAATAATTATGTGACAAACATTTTAGCGACAAGAGCGCATGGAGGTTGGCAATTAAGAGTTCTTTGACTTTATGAGAGCCTCCTAATATGATTTGAAACATAAGCAATGATTTGGAGAATAAGTGAGGTCACAGGCTTTTACCACTCGCAGCTCTTTTCCTCCAGATGCTCTTGATTGGAGCTACGTGTCTTTTGGCAGAAAAGACATGCCATTTGAGAATTTAAATGTGTGAAGGAAAAGTCACTTGTTTTTTGTTGGAGGTGGAAGAATGAATATAAAACTGAGAGTAGGAGGTGGTTGTGGTGAACATGAGGTCAACTAGATTCCCTATTTTTGCAGAAATATTATCAGTGTTATTTTGTAAGGCAAGTGGCTCTATTACTATCCCTCATTCAGATCACTGGTTCAAATATATATTGAATGGTTGGTTAAACAAAAAATGTAAATCCTTTCAATTAATCATCCTCAGGGTGTTACACAAACCTGTATTTTCTTTCTTCTGTGGGACACAAAATAAGCTTTAGCTTTTGTTAGTCAGTAGGCAAGTATATGTACACTTATTCTTCTAACCCTAACCCTAACAGTACACTCTCAAAAATAAAGGTACAAAATCTGTCACTGGCGTGGTACCTTTTCAAAAGGTTCATGTTTGTACCTAAAGGGTCCATTTTGCACCTTGAAGGTACATTAGTACTTAAGGTGTACATATTTGAACCTAATAGGTACAAAAGTGTACCTTTTAAAAGGATTCTGCCCAATGACAGCTTTTGTCTATAGTCTATAGAAATTGTCTAATGAGAGTTAGTTGACATACATTTGTGTATGAATTATGTTGTTTAAAAAGGATCCCCCTCCCCACATTTCTTATTAATATAATGTGTAATTTTCAATGGAAAAAAATACGTTAATGTTTGGTTTAATTTTGCTCAAACTGAAGTTTTATCATTTTTATTTGATTTCGTATCAATTTAATTTGATTTCATTTATCATGTTATCTTTACCATTTTAATTTGAATAAAATTTTATTTATAGGTTATTTTTCTCTAAATATACAGAAACACAATATTTCAATGGTCCATTTACTCCACAATAAGTAACTACATGTCAACTAGTAGTCATTAGAGTATTAATAGACTGTGTCACAATCGCCAGCCTGAATGCTCATGAACTCCACCCTGGACTCAACTATTTATTGTTTGGCCCTGCCTGTTTGACTACGTTTTTCAATAAAACTTTTGCACTTGGATCCCCACTCGACCCTCAGTCCCTTCATATAACAATCTGCTTAAACCACTTTTTGATGGGTCCATAACATACAACATACTGACGATGACAATATGTCAACTTATTCTACTATCACTAAACCTACCCTAACAGTCTACTCTGAGAGTTAGTAGACATGTAGTTGCAAATTAATGAGAATCAGCTGACATGTAGTTACAAAGTTACTTATAGTTAGTAGAATGTCTAAAGTGGACAATCGAAATAAAGACCAAATATTCTTCTGTTAGTCATTTTGCATCAGGTACACAGTAGAACCATACCTCAAAGTTGGTTCATTTGATCTTTTTCATGTGGAAGGCTCATTTCTAACACTTCTGTGATCTCCCCTCTGCAGAGGGGAAGAAAGTATAATGTATTTTTGAATCCTGCAGGCCGGATGCTGGCAGTATGAGAAAAACACTTGAGTAGATAAGAACAGATCAACGAGACAAGGACCCAACAGACCGAAGGCAAGTTTGTGAGAATATCCCTGGAGGCCTTAAGTGCTCTCATATCTGCCATGGATGAAAAAGGAGAACAACGTCATCAAAAGTCAGGTACATTTCAGTCAACGCAAATTTGCCGACCGAAACGTGTGTGTGCTGGCATGCAAATGTCAAAGTGTCTGGGGAGATACAAAAGCTGCAAATACAACAACAACCATTTCTGGTAATACAGAGCTGACACATGTCACATGGGTTTAATCAGGAACAATTCCTGCCTGTTATTGGTCAGGAAGTGAACATGTTTGTGTTGCTGCTGTGCTTAAAAATATACCTTATCTGAACTTCAAAATTACTATATTTTAAATGCTTTATATCATTTTTATATGTATAAATATTTTGTTTTTATATTTTATGTTTTTAAAATTCTCTTAATTTTTTTATAAATATATTTTACAGTGTAGTTTTGCTTCACAGTTTGGAGCAATATCTTTACCAGAGCAAAGGTCAAACTCTTCATAATCCATATTTACTTTCTCCTTAATCAAAGAAAGAACATGTTCCACGTCAGCATTCTGATTTATTACTGTGAAACTGAGGTGAGATCTGCTCCAGGAAGCAATTAGTTAAATAACCCAAGAGCTAAACTGACACTGTCTGTCGCAGATCAATTGAACAGGCAGCATTATTAGAGGTGATTAATACATTTATTAGAGTCACCATTGATAAGTACGGTAGCTGTCTTGAGAGGAAATGATGCCAGAAACTACGTGTTTGCCCAAGGGGCATGGAATGTCAAGTGTTCGTTTTGCCCATACAAACATGGGACTGATTTTATATTATGTTCAGGGAACATTAGATTAAAGGTAAGTATGTGTACTAAACCATGCATCTGCCAGTAAAGGATCCTGCAGTCATATGTCTAAATATATAATCACTTAATTTAAGTTCTGAAAAATTTAATTCATAAAATTGGATTTTTCAGTTTTCAAAAAAGTACTCTTTCCAGAGTCACCTGCTCTGGTGGAGTGCTGCTTGGGTCACTGAATAGCCTGCTGTTCTCAGGAGCCAAGAATAGGAATAGTCTTTGCTTGAGATGCAGAAAACGTATTGCATCATAATGTTTTCTCTGCTATGTCCATAGGAATTAAATCACTGCCGAAAAAAGAGGAACGCAGTGTGTCCCTACACTCCTGACCAATGATGGAATCTTGCTTGACCGAACGCAAAGACATGAAGGATTTCATTTTCAGCCTCAGACACAGACATATATACTATTAATAGTTAAAAAGGGTGACACCTTAGAATAGAGAATACTTCTTCACTATTAACTTTTCCCTAAATAAATTCCTTATTTGCTGCTTTTTAATAATTAGAAAGGTAGTTGTTAAGTTTAGGTATTGGGTAGGATTAGGGATGTAGAATAAGGTAATGTAGAAAAAAATCATTAATATGTGCATAATTAATAAATGCATATCATTCTAGTAATATGCATGCTAAGCAAGTAGTTAAGGATAAAATAATGTGTTTACCAACTAAAGAAAACATTTCAGCTATATTTTCGAAGTGATTAATAGCAATTAATCTTATTCAAAATAAATGCTTTTGTTTACATAATATATGCTTGTGAACTGTTAATATTTATTATATATATATATATATATATATATATATATATAGACTAACACACACCCTATATATAAAC
>JAUYWG010000051.1:4713394-4723849 GCA_034779775.1 Enteromius afrohamiltoni
AATTTATCCAGAATTAAAAAGACATTCTGGGCATTTGCAAATATGGATTTACAATTACTGGGTCAAAAGAAAGGACGATCACATATGGAAACATGGATGAAGTCCAACGAATCCCTCCATCCTTGGCTCCAGAAAATCAGTGTTGGGAACTAAACTAAAAGAGAATGGAATTTGCATTCGTGTCACAAAAATGATGGATAGTTCACAAGAGAGAGCGGGTAGGGGTTGGTCTCCTATGGTACTTCATTGACCCAACTAATCCCTCATAGAATCCATTCTGACAGTTTGGGATGACCCCCAACCCACTGCCTTAAGCAAAAGACGACAAGCTTTTAGATAATATGCTTTCCCATGTTTCACTACTACCAAAGACCAGGCAGTAAACATATGGAACAAACTAGTGCTGGGTGATATGCGGTATATTCAAATCGCATCTCGTCAGTAAAGCCGTTTTTTTTTATTAGTGGTAAATCTCCATCAGCTGTTTTCAAAAGAAACGGCAGTTAATGCACAGAGCCGTAGGTCACAAGCTATGCAATATTCTGTTCAAGTATTGTAGGCGATTCATTTGCGATACTGAATGGAATAGTGGGTAGCTTGTCAGTGATCTACAGCTGTGTGCATTAACAGCCGCTTCTTTTGAAAACAGCTGATGGAGATTTACCGGCCTTACTGAGGAGATGCGCATGAATATACCACGAATATATCCCACAGCCCTAGTACAAACTACTATTCTGAATATCCAGTAACTTTGAGTTATAAGCCATACCAAACGAAATTCCAATCCACCATTTAACATGCCTACATTTTTTGCCATGGCACCACAAAACGTGAAAGTAGGAAGTCAAAACAATAATCTGCATCAATCCCCCAGGTATGATTTACAAAGTCTTTTTTTTGCCACTGACAAAGTATTACATTAATTTAACATTAAGAAATTATTAAGTTTTTTAGATGGCCATTTTAAACGAGAACTGCGAATAAAAAAAATGGCATGTGACATGCGTGATACCTGCGAGATGTTTCACGTACAATATGCAACTACAGCAATCTGTATGTCTATAATATTTATTGTGTTTATCATTTAACACTTAGTTTGGATTGAGATATGCTTGGATATTACAGAATTAGGTTTAATAATAAGTATAAACGGGCCCAGGCTAAGTTTTGCCTTCATAAATGGCGCTTTTCCACTGCATAGTACATTTTCTCTACTTAAACCATTTTTACCTAACTGAGATGAACGGAAATTCTGACAGCTTTTTCCAGATATATGACACCTTATTGATGTAAACACAGCCCTTCAGAGTCATTTGTGTCTTCAGTGAATGTAAACCGATGAGAACATGTGAAAATGTGAACAATATAGCATCTGGGCATTAGGCTTGCAGTGTAAATGCAGCCTAATAGAGCAGTCCTTTACGCAACAAAAGGAGTCGATAGTGCAAACTGTGGACGGTGCATGAATAATGCATAGGCAATTACTTTCAAACAAAGAGATGGACACCATTAGTCCTTCCATTAATTAAAGAGGAGAACATGAGGATTGTAGGTTAGGTTTCACCGTGTTCAGGCTTATGAGCACAAAACGATTAACATCTGCAAACTCACAATCCAAAAAGAAGCTTTTCCATTTCATTGTTTAAATGGGTTTAAGCAAAAGAGCAGATGCCATGAAGACTGAAAGTGCTGATAAATGTCAACTCAATCACTTGGGGCTGGATGTTATTACTGTTTGACCTCAAAACACACGCACGGAGAAACAGGAATATAAAGATCATCTAATGGCCAGATCAGTTCACTCCAACCAAACCAACCCAACCAGAGGGAGATGTAGACAATGATTGAGAATCCCACTGGTCTCCTAGGTGGCTTCTGGGAACTGATGTCATAGCATTCCACAGACACAGCCTCCAAGCAAGAGCTTCCTGTTTCCCCCATACAGAGGCTCAACTCCACTCTCTATAGAAATCATTTCATATTTATGCACCACACACTTTTCTTCCATTAAACACAGAACCTACACATCTATGAAGCCAACTACATGACACAAATTTATAGCTTAAATCTAAAATTTACAGTTCAATAATCTGTCCTCTGAGAATATAGTTCTTGAAATTATAGCCTTATTCATTAAGCTCACTTTATGCTCAGCAGGCTACTAATACAACAATGAATTATGTCATCTTATTAGTCGCCAGTTATAAGTCGCCAGGCATTAAATCACAGGTTAATTTGTTCATAATGTCAGTGGAACACGCATAAGTTATGCTGTTAACGACAGTAGCTCTGAAAAACATGAGGGCTCTGTGAAACCGGAGTCCTCCTGTGTGCATGCCAGTATGGAGGCTGATAGATGTTGTGGTTGTTTCTGGCTGCTCCAGTGCAGTGCATTGTGGACTATATGTGAGGTATGCAGGATGAGCCCTCACAGCGCACAGCTGATACCACTAGAATGACGACACGCTCTGCATTCAGAAAATTTTCATGAAAGAAATTACTGTTAAAACTCACTGAACATGGACAAAAAGTATGTGATTTTCGTAGGATTTATTTAGATTTATGTAGGTTTTCTATGCAGACAAAAAAGAAATACTAGATAATTAAATATTTTCGATGAGAAACATTGCATATTTAATAGCAATCATTTTTGTTTGTTTGTTGTGTTTAACTCCATTCCAGCTTCTGTGGCTATTTTCATGGTGAGAAATATTCAAACTGAATATAGATTGCACATACATTGATTAAATTTTTTGTTAAGCCATACTGTATTTGGCTTAACTCTGTGAAAAAGCTTTTCAAAAGAGTTTTAATAGTAATAATAAAAACCTGTTTTTACACACACACACACACACATATATATATATATATATATATATATATATATAATGTATATATATAATATATGTATGTAGGTGTGTGTATGCGCACGTTTATGTATATTTATTTATTTTATTTTTTTTCTTCTTCCTACCCACACACATTATTTTATGGATTATTTATATGAACACACACACATTGAACATGTTTGTCTTGTGAATTATTATAGTTTTATAAAGTGTATTTAGTTTTAACAAAAATGTAAGTCTCACTTTAAAAAAATATTACATATTTTTTTTTAAACATACCAATAAGTATGTTTTTCTGTGAATAGTTATTGACTAGCTCAACAATAAAGCTACATGAAACAGTGCAAAGGCCACAGGTAAAAACACAAAGAGATTTTATATTCTATAGGTCTGTGACGTGCATGCAGCACTGGGCAACAACAGAACACCATGTCCCAGATAAAGACCTGGAGGGAAAAAAAAATTACTTCTGAAACAGCACTGAGAGCGCTCACATCAATCTAGAAAACATGGATGCCTGAAGCTGCCACACATATTGCATTTGAATCCATATAAAAAAATAAAATAAATAAATAATATATATATATATATATATATATATATATAAAAAGTGCTGATTCCTCGAAAGTATCAAGACTGCAAGATCAAAGTCTGATAGACCAACTTCCAACAGGAAAATAACAGGAAAAATGTCTGTTATTTAAAACCCTCAAAGAGATGAATGGTCAGGAATTCTTGAAATGACAAGCGCTTATCAAAAACGGATATGAACCAATTGAAGTGATGCATATATAATGATTCACAATTTTAAACTTTAGTACTCATAATTTTCGATTCTTATCACTTGTGGTTTGCATAAAGTTAATGATATGTCTATAATGATATATCTATTCATTACAATGTATACAAGACCATACTTATTAATTAAATAAATTTAGAATAGAATAGAATACAACTAAATAAATTATAAACGCAATACATTTTTTTAAAATAACTTCAATTCAGAAAATGTTAAATACATATTGTTGTTAACACCCGAATATTATTTATTACAGACAAAAGCAGAAAAATTATGATTTTTAAAAACAACTACAATTAAATTTACATACTGGGATTCTTTATCTGCGGTATAAAAAAAAAAAAAAAAAAAAAAAAAAAACATCAACCACACTAGCAGATCTCTATAACACATCACAGAATTCAACCTTAAAAACAGACATATAGCGGTTACACAGCATTAAATCCCCAAAACAGACTGGTACCTGCTACAGAAATTATGACGTATCCTCCCAGAGTAGTGGTCGATCAATGTGTGTTTTTCATTCGTCCATTTCTAAATGATTACATAGTGTCCCCTAAATCATGAATAGGCTACACGTTTTCATCCTTGACCATGAAGCATTTGTGACAACTTTGTTTGCAGGTCTGACTGTAACGGGACTAGTATTTAGCAATTATCCAAACACACGTATTACAGTTGCCGTGAAAGTGTGGACAACAGTAATGGTCTTAGTTAAGATTCGAACCTACACCCTTTTAGGAGCCAGCTTTTAACCACTAGACAAAAACATGCAAATATAATGAATGTCTGGAGACAAAACTCACCGCGTTGTCATGTTGCTGGCAGAAGTCCATCCTCTCCTGGAAAACATTCAGCATGGAGAAGCTGTTGTGGAAGGATTGGGAGATGTTGATGGGGGTGTTGGAGTTGTTGGCGCGGTTGGCCAGGAGTAAACTCTCCATCAGCCCCTCGATGAAGTGGTCTTTGGTGAGTCGGACCCTCTGGTGGGCCCTGACGCAGTTATCGCACAGGTACTCCTGGCAGTCCAGGCAGTGGGAGGTAGCGGGGTTGCCCTCATCACAAGAGCTGCACTGAGGGTTTGAGAGGTGCTGGGGTCTCAGAAGACCACCGTGATGGACCACCGATGAAGACCGACCGTTCTTGCCCTGCTCCTCAGCTGAGACCACCACATCCAGCAGGTTGCTGAAGAGAAAGTTGGAGGAAGGCAGCGCGTCCACGCCTGACTCCGACAGAGATACTTTTTGGTCGCATGTGGGGCATCTGAGCTTCAGAGGGTCACCTGGGCTCCTGTGGCCCTCCAGGCATTGCCTGCAAAAGGCGTGCAAACAGGGCAAGACGTGCAGCCTCCTGGTAGATGAGGTAGATGAGGAGTTGGAGGTCTGGGAGGACGAGGAGGAGGTAGATGAATTGGAGGAGACCGGAGCAGAGCAGCCGCACAGCTCTTTGCACAGCGGACATGTTTGCAGGTCGGAGTCTGGGAAAGACGCCATTTGCGCAGAAGACCACAAAATAACTTCACACATAAAGACGCGTTAGGATACACAAAAAGCTTCCGAAATGGTTCCCTGATCAATTCGAGCAAACAATGCAGATCATAGCCTTGGCATACTGCATTCAACGATACTTGATATATACATTCCCGTTTTATGAGTTTAGATTGAATGGGGCTCTCTGCTTTGGTTGTTATAGATAGAAATTTCGCTGAACAAACTCTTTACGCAACTTCTCGAGCGCACGTTTGTAAACCAATTGTCATTTTGAGGCCTTATAATCCCTCACTATGGGGTCTTAACATTGTTGCGAAACATGAAATCCGCTGCGAGGTCCCTGCTCCGATCCTCCCCCACCGCCGCATGACGAGAGGGGCCAAACGCGCTCGATACGGTGTCAGTATTTTCCTTCCCAAGCGCAAATATGTCCGTTTTCCATGAACGCGCTTTAGTCTACCATCTGCGCGTCAGTATTCTCAATACGCGCTTGCGCGAGCCGCAATTGAATAATTCAAAGTATGTCCCATGTAGCTCGTTAGCACGCAGCTCAGCGCCCCCCAAGATCCTGTTACTGTGGTGAGGCTGAAAGCCCCTTTAACTTCCCTCAGTCCTGTTACAGTAACACTTTGGCGAGGGGTATAAAGTAACCATTCGACCGTTCGTTTCCACTCGTCCCCGAGGTTTCAGCTGCCCATATTCGTCTCGCGTTTACAGCGCAAAACAAACGCTCTCTCCGCGCGCCTCTTCAATTCGCATTCATTTTTACTGGCTACGACGCTCGCAAGGACTACAGTTCTACAGCGCGTGACCATCAAGCAAACGCGTCCATACTAAAAAAGCCTAGAGCGCACTTCCGCCTGAGAACACTCTAGAGGGGCGGAGCTTATGTGGCCTAGGGGCGGGGACGTGCATGGCGTTCACTTTAAAGTAGTACATATTCAGCATGTGTATATGTATATGCGTATGTATAGCCTATGTATTTGTATATGTGTGTGTGTAGGCTATGTATTGCAAATTGTAGTCTGTAATTGATTCCAAATTGCATGACAAAATTAGTTAACATAATCCATTACATTACATATTTTAGGTTACATAATCAGACTACATTTTGATTACTTTTAGATCACTTTTTGACCAAACAAAGAGTAAGAACAAATATGAATTAAACATTATATTACATTATATTATTAAGTTTTTCCGGGTCCATAAAGGTACTGCTGCAGGAGAAGGGAACATTAAAAGATGATTAAGAAGTAATTAGGCCAAATCAATTTTTAATAATTTATTGATATTTTGTGAATAATATGCAATCATATAATCAATAACTGTAGTCTTATTAGGAGTGTTTTAAAGTGTAATTTAATAAGTGCTGTTAAACGATTAATAACATCCAAAATAAAGTTTTTGTGTACATAAAATGTGTGTATAGATTTATAGTATATTTATTATGCAACACAGTCTCATGATTCAATGTTCATTCGTACAAATTTCATACGATTTGTCTAAAACCCAGTGACGGGCAGGTTTAGGGGCTGGTTAGGTTTAGGTCATTGGTACAAATTCATATGAATTAGCAACTCGTAAAATACGTACGAATTAGAAGAAATCGTATGAATGAGTGAGGTTGTACAAATTAGCCACCTCATAAAATATGTACGAATTGCAGAGATCAAGTTGGTAAATACGCACTCACACAGTACATATTTCGAAAGCATTTACATGTCTGTATTTATAAAAATATATATGATATATAAATATATTTAATACAAAAATATAACATATTTTTTATCAGATATATACATCCATGTATTTTTATTTATATACATAAAGTATAAACAGTATTATGCAAACAAAAGCATTTATTTTAGATACGATTAATCATGATTAATGGTTTGATAGCCCTACATTGAATATAATTGCAAGTACTTAATTTTTGGATTTTTTATTTATTTGTCATACCATATTCTATTGTCATGCTGTATGACTTGCTTCTTGGCTTTAAAAAAATCATCATTCATTTCCGTTGTTCAATTCTTTTTTTGAAGGCGTGGTTAATTTTTTTATTTGTCATGATTATAATGTTTATAATTCATCCTGCCAATAATAACATTACTTGCATATTTTCTTTTATTTATTTTCATTTTATTTTGGTTTTTGTGTGTCTAATAACTGATTTCCAACAGGAATTTCAGTTCAATAGGGTTGCCATTCAATTTAATTAAAGTGTCTTGATGAATCCCACCATTGTCCAGCTCCTTTTTTGAGCAAAAAATATACCTCAGACTTATAACACCTAATGATACTGAGCAGCATAATGCCTTCAAAAGGAACACAACTCTGGTTTGGTGTCAATGATGGGATGACTGAGCATTATTGATGAGGCCGTGGGTGTACTCAAGACAAAAAAAGGTTGGTAAACATGTTCTAGGACATAAAGGTCCCTTTGTATACCATTATTTCTCATTAATTCTCCCAGCCATCATCTTTCAGCAGTGCATGCTAATTTCCCTCCACACCTGAACCTATGAAATCAATCTCAACCTTTTTGTACTGTCCCTCCTGAGGGCCCCTCCTGTAATAGATAGCTACCACATGTAGGACTGGCTTTTGTGCGCATTTATGGGCACTTAGGATGGGGTGCTGGGGTGGCTCTTGTGACAAGGGAGGAAGCTTCTCGGTGGGGCTTAGGCTCCAGATGCAGGCTGCCCAATAAAGCAGTGGGATGCCAAGCTGAAAGACAGGGCTTTGGGAGGGACCTCTTGACCCCATTATTATGGCTAGGATTAGGGGTAGTGGAGGCTGCCCACACTCAGCTGCAGAGCTCTGGCCATCCCAAGGACATTCCATTGATCTACATGAAGAAAAAGCCAGAATGGGGGGTTGGGTGAGGGCAGAGGATCAGTAAAACCAAGCAAGGCAAGGAAGGGTCATGTCACATGGTGGAAATGACCACAGGCAATGGACAAGGCTTGTGTGTACGTGTGAGTGTGGATCTGTGTAATGAAGCACCGATTCTTTCTCAAGACCAGGAAGTAGCTAGTCCTTTCAACTGTCACTTATAATTAACATGTAATGAATGATTTAATTAAACTTCTATTAGAGTGATCCCAGCTATCAGGCAGTATCAGAACTTGCTTAAAAAATGGTTGCATTACATTCAACATTATGTAAATGATAGCAAACCATTCTTAGAATATATTTTTGCTAGCTGGCCCTAGAAACCTCTCTGAATGTGATTGTCCGATTTTGAGAGACCTTTGCTTTTTAAACCTCAACAATGCAAATGATAGATTGGTAATCAGCAGGGGTTTCGTGCAGGTCTGTCTTAATCACTGGATTACATTTATATCCACTTACTGAACAAAGACTCTTGACATGTCACACCCTGTCGTATCACTGTTCAACTGACTAACTGATAATTAGTCTTGCTTAGCTTGTGAATATCTTTGAGATAGCTTTCACTTTAATTGCTGTACACACAGCTCAAAATACATGGAATGATGGCAGAAAAAAACAATATTGCATACATTTATTTAATTAATTCATGTGTATTATCCACTTATCCAATCACTTGTAGAACTAAATACTAAAAAACCAAAAGACCCTACCTGTCTAACATTCACTGACATTTTAGGGTCGAGGTCTAATATGTCTAATATGTCTTTAAAAGTAATTTATTCCTGTGATGGCAAAACAGAGCATTCAGCAGATATTAGTTTTATTCTTTAGTTGTATTCAGAAATAATTTAACATTAGCACTAATTTTGTGCTCAAAAATTATAAATAAAAATTCTAATTAGTATGTTCAGCATATATATATATATATATATATATATACACACACACACAGTGAGTACAGAAAGTATTCAGATCCCCTTAAAGTTTTCGCTCTTTGTTTTATTGCAGCCATTTGCTAAAATCAATATCATTTTCAAGTTCAAATTTAAATCAAGTTCATTTTTGTACACACAGTATCAACTATTGACAGAAGAACTCAGAATTGTTGACATTTTTGCATATTTATTAAAAAAGAAAAACTGAAATATCACATAGTCCTACTTTCTCAGTATTTAGTAAAAACACCTTTCTGATCTAATACAGCCAGGAGTCTTTTTGGGAAAGATGCATTTTTTCACACCTGGATTTGGGGATCCTCTGCCGTTCCTCCTTGCAGATCCTCTCCAGTTCTGGTAGGTTGGATGGTAAACATTGGTGGACAGTTATTTTTAGGTCTCCCCAGAGATGCTCAATTGGGTTTAAGTCAGGACTCTGGCTGGGCCATTCAAGAACAGTCACAGAGTTGTTGTGAAGCCACTCCTTGAAAACTCCTAAAAAACATCCCCACAGTATGATGCTGTCACCACCATGCTTCACTGTTGGGACTGTATTGGACAGGTGATGAGCAGTTCCTGGTTTTCTCCACACATACCGCTTAGAATTAAGGCCAAAAAGTTCTATCTTGGTTTGATCAGACCAGTGAATCTTATTTCTCACCATCTTGGAGTTCTTTAGGTGTTTTTTTTAGCAAACTCCATGCAAGCTTTCATGCTTCTTGCACTGAGAAGAGGCTTTCTTCGAGCCACTCTGCCATAAAGCCCCAACTGGTGGAGGACTGCAGTGATGGTTGACTTTCTACAACTTTCTCCCATCTCCCGACTGCACCTCTGAAGCTCAGCCACAGTGATCTTTGGGTTCTTCTTTACCTCTCTCACTAAGGCTCTTCTCCCAGATAGTTCAGTGTGGCCAGACGGCCAGCTCTAGGAAGGGTTCTGCTCATCCCAAATGTCTTCCATTTAAGGATTATAGAGGCCACTGTGCTCTTAGGAACCTTAAGTGTAGCAGATTTTTTTTCTAGCCTTGGCCAGATCTGTGCCCTTTATTTACCATTACTTTGACCCACTGATGGCTATAATTTAGTGAATAATTAGAGAAAAATTCATGTGATCGGAACAGATGAATTGAGAAAACTACAGAATATCTTTGACTCATTTACAGGTTATGAACGTATATAAAAAAGATGCTGTGAAGATGTTCTTTAGTAAGAATGTGGCATATACATGGTGCAAAATGATTAGTATTAAGGGTTAGTTCAGGGTTAGTTCTATTCCTTTGTTATCCAAAGCTACTTGAAAAGTTATAGCTGCAGCATCTTGGTTTGTGTTGGCTTGATTCTTCAGAGAACAAATTTGTGTTCTCTCCTTATCTTCAGAGTTCTTGTAGTCTGATTAGGGGGATATTGTCACACCGTCACCTAATTCTATGTTTGTTTACCTTGTCCATGTGCTCTGTTTTGTCTTCATTCTGTACTCCTCAT
>JAUYWG010000051.1:4726501-4746736 GCA_034779775.1 Enteromius afrohamiltoni
AGAGATATGACATACATGACTGAGATTGTAGTCATTATTGTTATGGATGAAGATTAACCAAGGCTGCATTTTCTTGACCAAAAACCTGATACAGTAAAAAGTATTATTGTGAAACAGTATTTTTTTTGTAAATTTTGCGGCAAAAAATAACCATTGTACTAACATTTTGGGAAAAAAATCTGTTGCAGCTAGTTTCAAACAATTAATCACAATGAACCCAAAATAAGACTTTTTCTTTGCATAATAAATGAGTGTGTTCTGTGTATATTTATTACGTATATACAAATAAATATAATATAAATATTACGTATAAACAAACAATACACAATACAAACAATGCATAATTAAGAAAAGTATGTTATGTTTATATAATAAATATATTCATATATAATAGAAAATTATTTACTTGTGTATACATTAACATTTATATTATTATATTTTAAGATATATACTGTATGTGTGTGTATTTATATATACTTAATAAATATACATAGCACACACAAATATATATATATATATATATATATATATATAAACAAAAACTTATTTTAGAGAATTGTTTGACAGCACTAATCGATAACACTTAATTTCTATATTGTGATTTTTCTGTATTGTGAAGTGTAACAGAATATAAAAAATAAACATAACAGTCTTTTTAATAATATACCGATGAGTCATGCACAATAAGATAATAAAAATTGCTGATGTCACGTTAATGTGCAATAAATGATAGGTCAAACGTTCACTTGTCTCTGCGTTGCATGTGTCTCCAAGCCTCCTGGGCTTGGCCCTGGAGGAAGTTCTGCAGCTGGACGGTGTCACACATAGTGGGGATGATGAAGTGGCCCATCTCATGCAGGCAGGGGGTGGAGCGGTCACTATGGCAACAGAACAGAACAGAAAAACAATGATTGACAGGACATTAAGCAACACAAAGGCTTCTAAGTGAACAGTGAGGATATATCAGTCAGAAATACGTCAGAAATGAATAGAACACAGGGAACCACAGGAATAACACTGTGCCATTCACACACAATCTGTTGTTAAAAGACCAGTACGGCCTCTCTTCATTTTCATGCTTATCTTGTCCTTTTAGTGGAATACCATTCTTTACATTTTCCACAGCAACCCATTTAAAGCTAAATGCATAATTTATTGTAATTTCACTTGCTGTTCACATCAAGATGCCACTAATAACTACAATGATACAGTACTTTATTATTTGGCGTAAACAAACACTACAATTATTTGGATTTGCTGATGTACCAAAAGAAGTAAACCAAATTTTGTTTTTGAAGTGGCATCAATAGAAAATAGCCTTTTTTCTCACAATGTTATAATTATGGTAGTTAGATCTTATCCATAAAAATTTTATTGGAATGTTGGCTATGACATTATTGCCTAATATTACTTATATATATATATTGTTAATACACTACAATTTATTTTTTTACAAGGAATTATTAAATTGATATTGGTCAAATGTTACTTTATGACTAGGATATATACATATAAGGATATATTTATTGATAATGATATTAAATATATCCTTCAATATTTCTGAAGGATTATGGGACACTAAAAACTGGAGCAATGATGCTGAAAATGTATCTTTCCCATCCAGCAGAAATCCGTAGGTAATTGAAATAATATTTCACAATAGCACTGTTTTACTGTACTTCTCAAACAGATACAGCGAAATACACTGAGCATAAACTACTTATTTTAAAAAAAAGTTTAAGGTTTTGAACTGTAGGGAATATTATAAAAGCATCATACTTTTTAAATTATGAGTAAAGTTGGCTCAGAGAAGGGAACATTTCAAACTACATAATATTTTGTGACTTGATTTCAACTTTAAATCTGCCCATAAGTAAGCTTGCCTTAGGTACTAGTAAATCGGTTTGCTGTTGAGACTCAATTTCAGAGGGCCTTGCCTCACATAGTTGAAGGTCGTAAACACAAAATACACATAAAATGGCTGGAATTGAAGCATACGAGTATTTACTTTTCCAAGGTCATTTTGAGGCCTTGCATGCTGCGGGGGTGCAGAGAGAGGCGCTGAGGCAACAGTCTCTTGTGGAAAGTGTTGAGGGTGCTGTAGTGTTCTTCAAGAGGCAGAACTAGACCCATCCGCTCGATGTGGATCACCTGGATCCCTCCCAACATGTGACTAATGCGCTCTTTCAGCCAGTCTGACTGCTGGAACATGCTTCGGTAACTATGCAATCTTTCAAAGAGCTGAGCATACAAACACAATACATGCATCTTAGTCAGCAGAAATGCTTTTTTTTTCTAAGTTAAGGAAACCATTAGAATGATTTAATAGATGAGCTGTACCTTTGTCCATTGATGGTGGACATCCATTGTTCCTAACATAACATGCCCTGAGGCATTCATCCCTGACTGGTCAGTAAAAACTATAGTGTGTCCTATGTTTTGGAAAAGAATCAAAATTAAGCAAATATTTGTGCAAATGAAACACTTGGGCCATCTAATTCCATCTCTTGAATCTCGTTTCCATTACCTCTCAGGATGTGCAGAGCCTCTGGGTTTTGCGTGTAGAGACGACCCAGACTCTGCAGCTGACTGCATTTGTGGGCAAAACCCCATTTGCGCTGCCACCTACAGGACAGAGAACCACTTGATCAAAGTCAACTTACTGGCAACAGGTGTAAAAACTCAATCGTATCAATAGTTTTTCATATTCAGACCTAAATTTTAGTTGCTAACTATAAGTAATTTTGTAACTACAGGTCAACCACATGCCAACTAATTCTTATTAATTTGTAAATACAAATCTACTTACTCTCAGAGTAGACTGTTAGGGGGAGGTTACGGGTTAGAAGAATAAGTTGACATATACATGCAAAGTTTCTGATAGTCAGTATGTAGCATGTTAAGGACCCGTCAAAATAAAGTGTTAGACGATATTAAGCAGACAGTCTACTAATTCTCTAATGACTGCTAGTTGACAATGATTCAAAGTTACTTACTGTTAGTAGAATGTCTAAAGCGGACTATCAAAATAAAGTGTTACCAAAACATCAAAATGCAGTTAAATACCATAAAGATTTTAATATGTTATTTCTACCCATGATGTAGAAGCTAGATTTTCAGCATCATTAGTATAGTCTTCATCGTCACATGATTCAGAAATCATTCTAACATCCCAATATGGTGCTCAAGTCAGATCTTTTATTATATTCAATGTTGAAAGCAGTACTGCTTAATACGTTTGTCTTTTTTTTTTTTCCAGGATCCTCTGCTGAATAAAAGTTTAAAAGAATTTTCTGTAACATACTAATTCTAATTCATTTTAATTTTGTCCTCGGCACAGACTTTTAATAATATTATTAATAATATTTTATTAATAATAATATTGTGTTAAATACTTTGTATAATAAATTTAAATTTAAATTTAAAATCTTTTAAAAGACGTTTAAAAATTACATTTTCAACCCATTTGGTAATTGTGGGTACCATTTGTAATACAAGCCGTTTCACTCATTTTATACATTTCCCTTCATCTTCTGAGAACATTATTTGAGTATATAAACTAATAAAGATGAATAATTTTCACAAAAAAAAAAAAAAAAAGAAACAAACAAAAACCACACCCTAAGATACAATCGAAATATCACTTGCGGGTTAATTATCATCAAACGTAAGATTTAGCGGACTATAAGAGCATACAGTCGGAGTCAGAGCTGACCTGATATCCAGCAAACCAAGTTTCTGAATCAGCTCTCTTTTCAGTCTTTTCAGCTCCTCGCGGCGTGGAACGCTGGCGTTCTGTTTCTTTGTGGCTTCTGGCTCATTGTTTCTCAGCCATAAACTGAATATAAAGACAAACAAAACAAGCAAAAGAATGTTTAAGATCTGACAATAAGTTAAACGAAGCATTACATAACGTAGATTTGTTAAAGAACAGTCCCAATTAATTACGCCTAATATAACACACCTTTGTTCATATATTACACATATTAGTGTCTTTCACGTGTATTCTATACTGGGTCTCTAAAAATCATACAAAAGCACAAAGTTCTTCCTCTCTAATGGGTCGGGTTAAGGTTTATATTAACACGCCACATAAAACTACAGCAAACAATAATCAAGCTCAAGTTTAACCCTGTAATGCTCAGCATATGAAATAATCAAGCAAATCACTTTCTTTTATTTAACGTAACACTTTATTTATCCTTTCTTAAAGCCAAATATTTATTAACTCAATAACTGATTCTCATTCTTTAGCAACTACATGTCTACTAAAGTTTCTCATAGTCTGTATGTGGTGGAAAAAATAAACAGTGTCAATAAATAAAGTCTACTAATAGCGTTTTAGAATTACACTGATATTATAATTTTATTTGTTAAAAAACTATCAATCAAATGATGTCACGTAATAGATTGTGCAGTTTTTTTTAGCAAATGTTTGACCATGTTAATAATTAAACAAGATACAGTAAGCTTTAAAGGGGTTAAATGTGTGCGCCACTGAATTTCCACCTCTTCAGTATTTCCAATGCTAGTCTACTGAAGGGTTTCTGTTGAGCCTGGGCTCATGTGTGGTTCAATGTACACATTATTCCTTGTACTAAATGGCTTGAGAACATTTCACTCTGTGGAGAAGGATGAGGCTAACTGCAGAAACACAAACAAAGTATCTGGTGTGACACTAAAAGTGCCAGCTGGGCTCTTTCTGGTCGCTGTGATTCACCCAACGGTGTCTCTCAACACTTCTACAAAATCTCAAGTTGAATATTAACCAGACTTTTGCGCAGAGACCTCGCCTTGCAGTTATATACTCCAACAATAAGTCATTTTGTAACTACAGGTCACTGTACTTAACAACAATAAGCTATGGTCTTCATATTGGTTACGCGAGTTTGACTCATTACATTAGATTAAATGGTGACCAAAAAAGTCTCTATCAATACCTGAGTGTGGGCTCCACTCGCCTGGCTTGTTCTAGCTCCTGCTCAGGGTCCCTGTATCCTGTGAAACTGTAATAAGTCTTGTCCCATTTAATGGGACGATAGAAAGCCGTTTCAGGCTGTTGTGTCGAGCTCTTCTTAGTCTCAGCCTTGAGCACATCTTGCATATGTTCAACTGAGAGACTACAAGACCTCAGAACATCCAACACTGTGCTCAGAACATCCTTAGACTGCAGGGTGAAAGTCACTGAGCGGAATCCTGGGAGATGTAAGATTATGCAGTTAATAACATGCATTGAAAAAACAGATCAATTACTGTTTAAAAGGGGAAAAAAAACACAAAACTAAATGATTGATTTTGACAAGGATTGTTTCAACATTTAAAATTTCCATGTATTCCTTTGACTGCCAAAAAAAACCAAAATATTTTTCTGCACTTATGATTGTTTAAAAATGTAATTTGGGGAAAAAAAAACTTGCACTGATCCCAGTCTTTTGAAAATAACTTTGCTTAATACCGACAAAAAAACATCAAATAAAAGATTTTTGTTTAGTCAAAAAAAAAAAAAATTATTTATTATTATTATTTATTTTTTTTTTTAAGTGTGTGAAAGAAAGGTGAACCAGTGTTACCTGAGGCTGGTAGACTTTGACTGGAGTCTGCTCCTTTGTTTGCGTCTCTGACATAAAATGTGAGGTTTGCAGGTTTGGGGTACCTCGCCCCAGGCTTTTGAAGATTTTCCAGATAACCATTTAGCTTTTTGAGGGAATTTTCATTCACTTCCTACAACAGAGAAAAGAAAAACAAACAACAGATGACAGCTGTTCTGCAGATGTCTGTGCAAAATATAATATAGTACAAATATATAAATGTATAACAGCTGTAGAATATATTAACATATATTTAATATTATTATCATACACTGCCATTATAAAGCTAACGGTTATAATAAAACTTCCACTTAAGGATCCCATTTAAAAATTCGAAATGCTATAATTAATTAATTATTTTTACTCTCTCTCTGGGATGCTGGCCAAAGAAATCAGGGTGTACTGCAAAATAAAATGGCCGCAGGGCATTAATGGCATCCGCTCCTGAGAGATTCCTCCTCTGAACGATACGAGCAGAAACACATCTACCACCAAGCCTGTAAAAATGAGGATGATATTGGTAAATATGCTTAAAGAAAACAACATTATTCAACAAACTGCTGTGTTTTGCTGCTGTCTTTAAATACTAAAATATAATAGTATTTCCATTTTCGGGGGGCAAAGCTTACCTAACATAACGCAGGAAGGTGGTCACATACATCACGTTAGTTCCTTCTGGTAAGAAAAAAAAAAAACAAAACGAGGAATTACTACAGACTAGATCATGGTCTTTCTTCATGCGGTATGTATAATATTATATCTTTAAAGAAAAGACTTTAAAATTTCACCTGAAGTGCAGTATGAATAGTAATATTGCAGAAAAAACCCCCGATTTTAACGTAAAATAAATGTTTTATATTTAGGTATATTTTAAGAAGCAAGGTAGCTGTTATTCCAGTTTTCATTTTCACATACATTAAGCCTTAAGAAATTATTCCAATATACTGATTAGGTTCTTATATTTCTGAATGCAGTTTTGCGGAGTAATATTATTGTGGTCCTTGATAATTGTTTTTTTTCTTTTAAATATTCTTTCATTAATAGAACATTTAAAAGAATTGATTTGGAAAATACAATTAATTAGTGGTAATAATGTAAAAAGTCTTTGTCACTTCTGATATACTTTAAAAAAAGTATTAATTGCTTAAAAAAATCTTTCTGATCTCTATCTTGTTTCACTAGTATATTAGTGATATATTATAAACTATGGGATTATGGTAAGTACACAATATTCTAAACAAATATAAGTGGTTATATTTAAAAATATTACAAGTAGTACACCTGTTGCTGTTTAATAGATAATAGCTTTGCTTTAGTGTAAACGACATTCATAAATATCATATTCATAAATATCCCAAAAATCCTTACTCTGTGGCATCAATTATACTTCATTCACCTTTATTGTATTTTAACTAGCCTTACCTTGTATTCTTAATGGCCTGGTAATCTCACCAAACATAACAAGCAATGTATGTGTGCAAAAATAAATAAACAAATAAATAATAACAACAATAATAAAAACTCGTGCATCCATAACATCAGAAAATATGGTTGAACAAGAATAAAATCTTGACTGGACTTGAGCGGAGTTAACTCGGGTCAGGTGTTCTTGACCTACATAAGTTAATGTAGAGAGAGTAATCACAGTCCTCTAATTTTGACACAAATTGAGGGAGATAAACAAACACGACGCGAAATATTTCCACCAAAACAAAATACTATTTATTACATTCTTAGAGCAGTTAGATTTAATCAGCATTCAATACACTCAACACACAAACACTGATCAACACTATAAACAAGCACAAACACAAACTAAAGCACGCTCTTAAAATAAAAACAACCGTTCCAGGCTTCATCAAACAGACACGTCAGTTATGTCAGCATAAGATACCACTGTCCAAAACGCTTAACTTGTTTACCTGCGATTCTGGAATCTTACATGTTCGCTGTGGTTAAAGTCAACCTGAACTCATGCTCTCCATTCAGGCCTAATCCTCCAGACAGAAGTAATCAACTGCCTATCTCTTGAAAACAAGCGCAGCTGGCGGCACTCGAATCAGGCAAAACTAATCTTCTGCCGATCTATCTGCGCTCTGTTGTGCCTCACAAGAGCGCGAGCTGCCAGTACTGGCGCCATCTATAGGTTATTTTTGGGATTATCGTTACAGTTTATTTAAGCTGTTTACACGTTTTCAAAACTTCGCCTCTTTTTTTCCCCTCAAAACTAAACACACAAATGCAAGAACTGCACCCACGAAATGCTAAATGCATTCAAAATATCACAAAATCACCTTTGCCATAATATCAATTCCTGTTTGTGTGTGTGTTACATGGATAACTGTGTGTCGTGTTTTATAAAATTGAAAACTTTATTAAACATTAGTGGAATTTTGTAGGTCCGTTGTGTGTTTCTAGTGTTTGAGTGCAAGAAAAATACAAGTATAGCCTAGTGAATTTGTATTTGTTTGTTTATTTATTAGCCTATTATTAATTTTTCTTTTGATGTGACACTGAAACGTGAAACATGTAGTTTAGAAGGCCTTATAATGCAACAATATAAATAAAAAAAAGGACTATAGCTTACATTGATGCGCCTGTTTAGTCCTTACCTCTACATAATACATGTGGGTTATATTTTTCATCTGACTTGTGATTTGTATAATTTATTATTTCCCTTGTAGCTTGATTTGTGTACCACCTTCTGCACATTTGAATTTGTACTGTTTTATATTCTATATATGATCTATGCATTTACATTTGTGTGAGAGGGCAAAGCTCCATTTTCAGCGTTCATTACTAGTCGTCAGTGTTACAAGCTCCTTTAGAAATCATTATAATATGCTGATTTGGTGCTGAAGAAACCTTTCTTATTATTATGACAACTGAAAATGGTTGTGCTGCTTAATGTAGTGTGAAAACCACAATAAAGTGTCTTTTCCAAGTTTCAAAGAGAAAGTTTGAAGAATGACATTCATTTGAAATAGAAATCTGTGATAGAATCTGTCATTAACCTTTTTTTTTTTTTTTTTTTTTAAAGAAAACAATGATGCAAACTCATGAATGTAACTGTATTTCTCATTTGTATTGCTGCTTTAAATTGTATAGTTATACTAAAAACATAATGTTAAACTTTTAATGTTATACATCAAAAATGCATTTTTTTTATTGCTACAGCAAAGAGTCCTCTAAATCCTCTTCCTTCTAATTTTCGCCTTTATTTTGTCTTTGCTTCTCTTATAATTTCACAAAAGGAGTCCCAAATTGTGTTAAGTCATCTTAAGCCCATTTTCTGCCAGAAACTTTCTGTTGTAACGCATTGCAACGTGCCAATAACAGGAATACTACGGGAACACTAACCTGTGAGAAGTTGAGTAGTGCTGATGCACTGTAAGAGTGAGGTAACGCTTAAGGTTTCTGTACATTCTGTAATAGTGTGACTGTCAGTAGCTAAAGGCCAGTGCTGCAGGCAGACATGTCATGCACATCTTGACAGCTATTCTCAGCAGGGTCAGAGCACATCTGGTCACTCTCCGATGACCAGAGCGGGACTCACAAATCAGATTGTAGAAATCTTTGATATGGCACCGGTAGGGCTGCCGAAACACTGAGCAGAGACAGTGGCAGGACCCCGAGAGACACATGCTGCTGTCCTTTGAGGAAGTGCTGTGCTGGAGCTGTCAGCTTTGGCATCAGCAGGTCATTTTATGCGTGTTTCATGTAGGTGGGGAGTCTGCTGCTGCTTGAAAAGAGCAGAGAGAGTGTTGTTGTCTGTGTGCAGTGAAAGTGAAACCGCAGTGACACACTGTTATTCAGACTAGATCAATAGGGCCAGACATTGTATTGTGTTTTGTGATTACTGAAGGGCTGCAGTAGGTATTTTCAAGTCAATGTGAATGTGCTCTCTTGAACACTCTCTTAGTATTCACCAAAATGGATTAAAATACAAGCAAAAATGACTGTGCTTCATTGTTTTATTTTTATTGCTAACAAGGATTAAACTTTCTTCTGTATTCTACTTTACAGGTGTGAATTTACTTTTTCTTCAGCGTGAGGTTTATTTGTGACACTTTTTGGCAAGCTTTATCTTTTGCTAAAAAATAGAACTTTTTAAGTTAAACACTCAAGCTCTGCCCATATTTAAAAAGTAACTAAGTAATGTAATTAGTTACTTTTTTTGTAGGGAGTAACACAATATGGTAATGCATTACTCTTAAAAGTAACTTTCCCCAACGCTGTTTTTTTGGGGAGGTTAGGATGGCCTGTATCCACTAGATGGAGCAAAACTGACACTTAGATCTACTTATGATATGATATTTGTGACACTGGACCACAAAACCATAAGTAGCAAGGGTATTATTGTCACCATAGCCAACAATAGGCAACAAATTATTAGAATATTAAGTAAAATTAAGTAAGAATTCCCTACCATAAATAAAAAAAAAACGTAATTTTTGATAAGCAATGATCATTGCTAAGGACTTCGTTTGATCAACTTTAAAGGTGATGATTTATATTAATTATTATTATTATTATTATTTCAGATACTATCAAACCATACATCAATGAAAACGTATTTATTCAGCTTTCAGATGATGTAAAAAAAACCTCAATTTCCAAAAAATGGACCCTTATGACAAGTTTTGAATTTATGGCTATGATGATCATTTAAATGTTAAATTACATATTAAATTAAATAAAATTAAATAATGATTTATTAAAATGATGGTAACACTTAGTTAATGTATTAACTAACACAAACAAACAATGAACAATGCATTTATTAAGCTATTTATTAATCTTTGTTAATGTTAATGAATGAAAATGCAGTTGTTCATTGCTCATTCATGTTAGCTCACAGTGCATTAATAATTAATTGCAGTAGTAAATGCTTAATTAACATTAACTAAGATTAATAAATGCTGTAGAAGTATTGTTTAACGACTTTTATTTTATCTATTGGTATCATTACTAATAAAAATTGTAACCAATTCTCATTATTAGCCTAATTAGTTGTTTATTAATATGCTTATTATTAACATATTGGCTTTTTATTAATACTTATGCATTGTTTCTTGAGGCAAATATAGTTAACATTTAATATAGTATAAGAATTTGTCCCCAGTCCCTAAAGTGTGATAAAAAATAAATAAAATATTATATATATTTTTTAACCCATTTTCAATAAAGAAAATAAAAAATCACATTCAATTTATTAACTTTTATTATTATTTTTAGTTGATTATACAGTTTTCAATTTAACTTTATTATCATACACATTAAGTTCCTATAGACTTCTTCTGCATAAAAAAAAGATATTTTAAAAATCACATGACAAGACCTCGGCTGCTAAACAAATATTTAAGAGCAATTCTAATCTCTCTTTATCTTATCAATATTAACAGTCACTGTAATTTAATTCACTAAACTACTATAAAACACACAGCCACAATAATACACCAAAACCTCAGAGCAGAAAATATACAGCATCTCTTCTCCATACGTCTTCATCTGTCATCAGCAGACACGGGCTCATTTTTATGACATATGGTGGGAACGCTGTATCCTCTCACTGGTTCGGCTGACAGGTTCATATGCGAGTGTGTGAATGGTGTCGTTGTGTGTGATGAGGTGAGACCCTGGTGTTGTGAAGAAGCCGTACCCTTTCACCACGGCGGCCTGATTCACAACACCAGCTGCCCTGCCCCATCATCATCATTCATCAAACTCTTCCTCTGTGCGGATCCACCTGTCAATCAAAAAAACAAAGAAACATCACATATGTACCCCGGACTGATACTGCCAATTGTACTGCATCATAAAACTATGCACAAACGACGCAGTCACCTTTGGCTTTTTGATTGTATTTTTTTTGTATTACACTTTATAAATAAACATTAATTAAACTGAACATAGCAATATATTTTTCGATTTAAAACAAAAAAAAAAACATAAAAATAGGGTACTGCCTGAATTTTGAATTGTGCACTGAACTGCATTATGTTTTAGAGTTGAAAGAAATGTTTGTAAAATGAATGAATTGTGTGTGTGTGTGTGTGTTTACACTATAGGATGTGCATTAAGAAATACACTTATACATTTAGATGAATTAGCAAAAGCAGCGTTTTAAATTTTCTTATATGTTTTATATTTTATTTGAGATCTTCTTGAGACTTCTTGCAGTATAAATAAAACATATTTCACAATTGTGTAAATTAACAAAAAATACTCAATATAAGTTTTGCATTCCATTAGAAATTAATATTTTACAATAACTAATGCTAAAAGAATAGCAGTTAAAGATTTACATTACTTTAAATAAGAAATGTTATATTTAAACATATATTATGCACCATTTCCTACTGGAACATGGCTGATAAGTGCATATTTAATTATTTCAATAATTCATTAATCTATTTTTCTTTTGTGATGAATATGTAATGTTTAGTTTTAGTTAAAGGTTTTTGTAAAATGAATGAACACACACATAAAATTTGCTTTTCAGGTGTCAGTATATGTCCATCCATCCATTCATTTTTTTTTTCTTCTTTTGTCTGTGTGTAATATTTAATTTCATCTAAAGGATTTCCTGTAAAAAATAATCTGTGTTTCAGGTTTCAGCATGGTTTTGTAAGTATTTATCCATCCATCCATCCATCCATTTTTTTTTTATTGGTCTATTTCTAAAATTTAGTTTGAACTAAAGCTTTTGCTGTAAAATTAATTACTAAAATAATCTGCGTTTCAGGTTTCAGCATGGTTTTGTAAGTTGAAGAAGCTGTTAATATATAACGTCACATGCATCATAAAAAAATGACCTCACATTACAAAGCACTCTGCGTGACCCGCAGAACAAAAGGTGCAATTACTGCGTTCACCACACTGGGGAATGTTGACTTCCTGATAATTCCTTCCCGGTTACAGGAGAGCCTCCAGGGTAGAAGTCTTATGAGTGTGCTGCTTATGTTTCTGATTTCGGTTCAAAGACTTAAATGAGTTGAACTAATGCAGTGGAGGTTTTTTCACAGGAAAATGACTATTTCCTGTGACTCTATTATTTGCCTATTCTACTATCCCATCTCTATCCACCACAGGTTAATCCATGTTAATTCCTGCACAGATGAATATGTCACAGCACATATAATATCCAGGCAATGCGTTCCCCTTTTAATCCTGTTTCATCAGCTCGTGTGCCCTTTATGGTCAATCTAATTGCGACAAAGCCCACATAAGGGCTTTTGAGCCGAGAACTTCTTTAAGGTTTCAATTAAAGGCCGTGAGATCCATGAGATTTTTGGATGTCTGCCAGTGTCTTTCAAACACAGACTGTCACAGCGCACGGCCCAAGAGCCCGAAAAGAGTAAAACAAGGCACATGTGTAAGGAAAATATATGAAAACGTTAAAAGCATGATTGTGTGTGCGTTAAAAAGAGTCTTTGAGACATGCAGAAATAATCATAATCACAAATAATCTTTCTACTCGCTGCCAGCAGTCTTTGAGGAGTTTAATACCCTTATTGAAGTGCACTGAGTTTAATTTAAATTGACCTAAATGATTTGTATGCATTTAATATTAAGTCCTCTGATATCTTCAGCTGTGTAACTCTCACCTCAACAGTGTCTCTGTGCTGGTAACAGATTTTGATCTTTTGAAAATGAAGGGAATCAAATTGAACAGCACCAAACATTTACATCAAACTCAATGTGAAGCTTTGGATACTTGGTTTGTTTAAAACTGCTACTATATATATATATATATATATATAACAGTATAATGATTAATAATACAATTTTTGAAAGGTTTATGTTAACAGTGGTCGTCAACGCATTGATGGAAATGACGGACTACATTTGGCAATTTGTTATAGTGTTTCAAATTTTAGTCCCACATTATATTAGGTGGCCTTAACTACTATGTACCTACATTTAAATTAATCATTGGCTACAATTCACATTTTGGGTACAAGCATGTTTTTATATTGGGCTTATATAAAAAAAAAGCATTAAATTACATCTGTAATTAACATACCTATAATTACATTTAGAATTGTTATATTAGCTTAGGTTAATTAAATGCAATACACAGATACGACTTTTAATTATAATCATTTGTTACAAGTATTTTTATTTGTAGTTAACTAATTTGTTAACTAATTTATTAGTTTAAATAGTTTAATACTTTAAATAACTTAATTGTTTTATAATAATTTTCTATCTTTCTTTCTTTTTTATTTTTAAGTTTTATTAAACATTTTTATCATATTTAAAATACATTTAAATTCGATTGTAGTTACATAAATCAGAATATTAATTGACCCCTTTTTTGCAGTGATGTTTGTGCAGCAGTGCTCTTGATGGACTGAAGCACCAGCTGTTCCTCTGACAGTCTGTCTGCTACATCAGAACCAGCTCATTTATCTCACACATCCCATATACGGCCCCCGACAAAACCAACCAAAACCAACCAAAGTCTCATCATCATCTTTTTGTCTGAAGTTTGCAGTTATGTGTACTGTAGGTTACACCTATTAGTTGCTTATTAGCATGCATATTGCTAAAATGTTTAATTACTAATACTAATAAAGCACATATTAATGCCTTACATGGCCTTATTCTGCATCACAATCCTACCCAATACCTAAATTTAACAAGTACCTTGCTAACTATTAATAAGCAACAAATAAGGAATTAATTGAGGGAAAAGTCGTGGTTAACAAGTGTTATCTAATTCTAAAGTGTTTCACTGAATGTATTGTATCCTCAGCTAACATGAAAAATGTAAAATAAAGACAGAATTTTAACAGACTAAAGAATAAATAAATACTATTATTATTATTATTATTATTATTTACAGTTCAGTATATCTGCAGTCATCATTTGTTTCACACGCAGTGTGTCATTCCTATATAGTAATAAATTCACTACAAAAGTAAATATAAAAGAATATACATATCTGCACATTTAAAAAATATATATACATATTAGAGGCTTGTTCAAAAAAGTCCAGTATCAAATTGTGAAATGAAAGCGTGCATACTTGTTATGGTAAAAATCTGTTAATGATAACTTTTTACTCTGTACGCTAAAAAACTGTAATAGATCTAATGGGACATGTCATGTATGTTTACAGAAAATCCTATTTAAATGCACAGCTTTTGTGAAATGTTAAAAAGAAATGATCATTCAAATCAAATACCGTAAATAGACATTCCCAGAATTCCATTGATTTTTTTTTCTCCCTATAGTTACATACATGAGGATTTTATATTATGTCTTTGTTGATGTTGTTAAGTGTTGTTTATTGCATTATTTTAGGGTCACTCTGTTTTTTTGTTTTGTTTTTGAATATATGACACGATGTATACACCATCTAGTATTTTTTGGAGCTCCTTAAGAGACATGGTGGAGGCAAAAATTCAGGGTGAAAAGAATAGTTTTTTTGTTTTTTTTAATCTTTTACGTTATCTTGCAATCTCTATATAAATTTTCACTTCTCATTTCTGTTCGGTCCAAGATCAGGCTCCTTAGACAGGAAACACGGACAGTTTGTCGCACTTGTTCTGCTTGCTAAATGCTGGCCCAAACATTAATGGCTCCTGGCCCTAATTAAAGCTCTTAAGGAAATTACCCTGAGCTGAGTTCTGTGGAGGCTGCCGCGGGGGAGGATTCCATGGCACGATCCCAGCCAGTCTTGCCTCCTCAAACATGGCCGAGTTTGCATCAAAGTTCTGATAGACCGACCAATTCCTTCTGAGCTCTCCTGACAGCTGAGCCTAGTCAGCAGAGCGCTGGCCCACCCAGCTCAAATTCTGGGACTTTACTTAGCAGTTTCAACATATCTCAGTGTCCCAGCAGGAAACCTAACAGAAGGATCAATCAAACAATCAGAGCAACACAGAATCAGACACAGACTGGACGTGTCTGGCTCGCACCGGTTAGCTAATGCTCTGCCAAAATACAACTGCGTTATTTGAACGCTCAGTACACTTCAGTATTATTCCTTCTGTTTGTGAAGTCCAGAGGATACACGATAATAACAGAAGAAGAAATCGTTCTTCATGCGGCTGATACTGTATAAATAATTAAAGCAGACTTACATTTTGTGTGTTTGGATGCTTGTGTTAACTTTGGGTTTTTACTTTAAAAATTGTCCCCAGAAGAGAGCTAAGTCTGAGAAAACCATGCTTTCAGGGACATCTGGAAACAGCATCAACGTGGAAATATAATGCATACATGAATTGTCACCTCTAGCTTGCTTAGTTGGGGACACCTAATTTCTAATGATTATCGTTGTTTTGATTACAGAGGCCGTCTCTGCATTTAATTCATTATACATTACCATCACTCTGTTCTTCTACTTGATAATGTTCAGTACTTTGCTACAATCTGTATTGTTAAAAGCGCTATATAAATAATAAAAAAAATAAAAAGTGATTGATTGAATGAATCAACACATTTAAATATGCAGGTTTAGAATCTTTGTTGGGGACAGTCTAGTAATTTTATGAATATAATATAATATAATATAAAAACTTGCAGTATGCAGATTTAGATTACTAAGTAGATGTGTGTGTCCATGTGTGTGTATGAATTTGATGGTCATTTTAAAGGCGCCAGACAAAACGGCAATGCGGTTTATACTCTTATCACACTCACTGCAGCTGCCAAAGGCAAACTGCATGGAAAAGCAAATTGGAAAAAGATCAGTTCATCTCCCGTATACACTCTTTGGGTTAAAAAAAAAATTAATAGACATTTTAGGAGCCCAAGAACGCCATTTTGCAAAACCTCACGTGATTCATAATGTTAATGTAATTTAGTGCAGTTTATCGTTAATTGCTGAGCTTCAAACCTTTTATATGACCTGGAAACTGGTTAAGGTAGTCTGGTGAGAGTAAAATTGCCTGTAACATATAGTAATACTATTCACTGATCATTTCGGATTCTCACGTTTGATTGCAAATCAAACTGTCTGTGACTATCAGTCCTATCAAGCAAAGGGAAATACATGTTAATGTCAATGATTAGAAAGAAAATAACTGTGAAAATAATCTAATACCTACAGTCAGCAGATCTGTTTCTTGAATCTGTTAAAGCCAGAAGGCAGTTTTCTCATTACTAGTGAAGTCTTGTGACGAGCTACTGGTCTGAATCTTGCTGCATACATTAAACAGCTCCAAACCACAAACACACTCACACAAACCGCCGTGTCTGACGGCCTTGTGATCTCCAGGCTGTCAGTAAACGCTTGAAATGCATGGATAGTCCCTCAGAATGTGTGCTTCATTAAACAATGCTGCCTCTAAAAGAGACAAATCTCCTGTTTTACTTCTTAAAAAATGTTTCCCATTATTTGGAATAGAATCAGTTTCTAAATATTCGAATACAGATTCTAAATATAATAACTTCAACAGTTAACAAACAGAATTTAAGCCGATCTGATTCCACGCTGCACGACTGTTTCTCCATTTCTGGGTTCCCTGCTGTAGTCAGACATATATATAAGGGACAGCCTCTAGACACAAAATGGCTGTCTTTACCACCCATTATTTGCTGTTGTTCAGCGTAAAGTGGTTAGCAATGCTACGTTTAAATTTAAACTCTCTTCAACGCATGCTGAAATGATTGAAGATAAATTCTTAAATAGATGCCTAACCGTAGGCTGGGGCTTATCTGGACCTGTCTGTATCCAGACAGGTCTGAGAGCCTGAGAGTATTTGTGTGCTGGGCAGGCGTGGCACTGCAGTCAGAAAGAGAAGAGAGAGAGAGAGAGAGCAAGAGAGAGATGTTTGTTTGTTTGTGCGTGTGTATAAGAGAGCAAGATAAAAACAAAATGAGAGAGTTTCCCTTTACATTGGACCTCTCAGCAACACAGCAAAGAGGAGAGGAGAGGAGAGGAGAGGAGAGGAGAGGAGAGGAGAGGAGAGGAGAGGAGAGGAGAGGAGAGGAGAGGAGAGGAAAGGAAAGGAAAGGAAAGGAAAGGAAAGGAAAGGAAAGGAAAGGAAAGGAAAGGAAAGGAAAGGAAAGGAAAGGAATTGTCAGAATAAAAATAGAGTACAAAACAAAAGCAAAAAATAAGAGAGAGAGAGAGAGAATAAAATGAATATAAGGTAGTTAAAACTGAACAAAACTCAAAATGTTATTAAACAAAAGAAAACGAAACAACACAAAATAAAACAAAACAAAAAAAACCTGAAAAAACCCTTAAAGAAACAAAAACAAACAAACAAAACAATACAAAACATAAAAGCCAAACGCAAGAAATTTGCATTGCAAACAAAAATAAATCATAAAATAATAAAAAAATTAAACAAAAATAAAAACTTAAACAAAAAACAATACAAAACACAAAATCTAAATTTAAAAAAAAGAAAGAAAAGGAATTTGCAAGCAAAAAATAAGAGAGAGAGAATAAAATGAATAAAAGACAGATAAAATTAAACAAAACTCAAAAACAAAACACTCACACAAAACAGATAGCAAAAACCAAACAACAAAACACAACAAAACATAAAAGCAAAATCTAAAAAAGTAAAGACAAGGAATGTGTGCTGCTGTTTAACAGACAAAAACATTTCATTTTGTTTGATGACATGTCTAAAATGAGAGAGAAACATTTCACTTCTAGCACACACAGAAATTCTGTGCTAAGCCAGCAGTGCCAACCCACCGTTTATGCCCACCAGTTCACAAAAGCTCATTAAAAATCATAACTTCAGACAAGCAGACCACAAATGTTATCCATTAAAGACCACCGGTTACATTTCACAAGTGAGATCACATTACATTTATTTGAATTATATTTAAAATATGAAGTAGCAATAAGAATGTGTTTTTTAAATGTTGGGACTCCCTGAAATAAAACTATACTGTGTAATATAATTTACGCTCAGCATTAAAAATATATTAGGTAGATATAGTGTGATTTTAATGTTCTACCTTATGTCCTGTTAAATTGAGCAGACGGACGGTGAGGACATTCACTAGAAATGCTTGAGAAAGTCCATTAAAGTTGTCTTCTGCTAATTAGTCCCACTATGATTACAGGCCTCCCTGTAGAATCCACAAAATGCAAGTCATTCTGCAGCCATTCCCGTCCCCTCCTCCCCCCATCACGATCCTGCCTAATCATCACCGCTATTAAAAAAATCCATAACGACAGGAATCTGTTGAGCTGCATGGTACGTGATAAAATCAGTCATCTTGTGGAAGTAGATTTTGATTGACAGCAGGTTGCAGACCCATTACTGTGGGCGGGTCAGAAGCAGATGAGAAAAGCTGCACTGACACCATGTGCAAGGCACACAACATTAACTGCGTTATGTAACGATTAGCAGTTATGCCTAATGATGGCCAATAGGTTGCCAAATGATTCAAAAATAATGTTTCAATTTAGTGCCATTAAATATTTGATCCAACAAAACATTTGTTCACAGCTCTTCAGCCGTTTGGTGGGAACGTTGTAAATATGTACACTCGATGAATGTGCTTTTTGTCATTTTTGGAAATAAAGTGCTTTGAAATGGAATAATGCAAGAGCGAAAAACAGAATTAACAACATGCAATATACAAAAATATTACATTTGTTATACAAATACATAAACGGCATGCAAATTGCTTTAAAATTATAGTTCAAATCATACATTAGAGTTATTACAGTGTGATAATATATTTCTGAACAAGTTTTGCTATCTAAATAATTTGTATTTAAATTGTTAAGTACTACATTTTATTGTAGTCTTTGTTAAAGTGTAATTATACATTTAAGTACTTAATAATATTAATTAACTACATATTTATAATATATAGTTAGGGTTAGGATTAGGTTTTGGTTTAGGGTGACTTGCATGCAATCATTTGGTATTGTTATTATAATAGTATGTACATGTAAAGTGTGACAAGGACACCTTAAAAATAAAGCGTTATTCCCTCATATTTAGAATTAACTTGCTTCTTTAAAAAATGCAGTTATACATTTATAAGTTCTAACAATTTAAAAACATTCATTTGTTCTGGACATAAATGTGTTAAACAATTTGATCAACATGGGATTTTATTTATTTATTAGCTATTAATCTGTAATGCACCAAAATAAATAGCACATAAATGAACTAAATTTCATATGTTATATTGTGCTTATAACAGATGACTTGGATCAATTTGCAAAAAGACAGATGTGTAAAAAACCTTTTAGTCAGTCACAGGAAGCAAGAAGATTTAGCCGAAGTCTAAAAAGGCTGTGAATTTATTTGATTGATAATCTGATTACTGGTGAACACAGCGCAAGTAGAGAGAGAACGAGGAAATAAAAGAAATGAAAGGAAGCCTGCATGCTGTCGGGGTTATATTTGCTGAAAAGATCTATTGGCATGCCAGCCTGGTGCTTTCACACCATTCAAAGACACACACTTGCTCTCTCTCACACGCACACACACTGACACAATGGGCACGCGGCTACTCTTCTACCTGTCAGTCGAAACAAAGAGAGGAAAGGAAATACAACTGTGCTACACAACACTGCAAAGCTGAGGCCGCCCAAAGCATGACAGAGCAAAAACAGGATCATTTATTCACAAGGAGTATTAACATAGACCATTTTTCATCTGCTGTTTTATAAACAGATCAACTAGATTTATAATGAATGCTA
>JAUYWG010000051.1:4755042-4778070 GCA_034779775.1 Enteromius afrohamiltoni
TTCTTATATTTATATATATATATATGTGTGTGTGTGTGTGTGTGTGTGTGTATATATATATATATATATATATATATATAATATAATAAAATTATATATACACATATATATGTGTATATATAATTTTATTAATTGATGCAGAATAAATTACCATATTAATTGCAATTAACATATATATTTCTATATTTTCAGAAAAAGATTTAAAGATAATTAAACAAAATAGATGAAATAGCAGAATAAAAATGATAAAAAGTAAATTACTTAACTAATATATATATATATACTTATTATTTATTTATTTACTTTTTCTGCAAACAGGTATTTTTCCAGTTATATTAGGATTAATATAAAGAAAGGAAAAGGACAACAGAAATGTTGTTTTCAATCCTGCTCTAGAAGATCTGGTACATTCAAGTAAGTCCTCAATGATCTGATGATCTCAATCAGGGGTGTTAAATATGGAAAACATAAAAAAAATGTGCAATGCTATGGCAGGAATCAGAATTAAAAACCACTGGATAAAGCCTAGCTCAAGAACGGAAATGGGAGGCTAATTCCGGCATAGGAAACCAATCAATGAGAAAAATGAGGGAGTGTGTGTGTGTGAGAGATAGGGATGGGTGGAGGGGGATGGGAGGCATTTTATCTCTTTAATAGACTAATCAGCGTTGGTATTGTGCATTTGCTCTGCTGAGAAGCTTTTGTCTGATATCTGCATTATTGTGGCACTGAATAGAATTTAGTATTAGCGAGTGCTGTGCTGAGGATTAACCAATAGAATAATGCACGCCAATACATTCCTTCACGTAAAAGCGATTTTCATAATAACGTCATTGACGTGAATAATAATGGCTTGTTTTAAATCAATATTTTGCAGTTTGAATTAGGGCTTTCTATACTGTACTCCGAAGACGCTTTGAACACTCTGACAGGGTAATTGTTGAATTAAAGAGCATTTTAAATTAGCTTAATTATTTTTATGGGACAAAACTGGTAATACAAATGTGTTCATCCAATGAATTATAATTTCTTTAATGAAGCAGTTAAATAATTTTGTTAGTTTAGTGCATTAAAATGACTGTGTGGCATTTGTGATATAATTAAAGGCTAAATTATTTTTTTTGCAAAAAAAAAAAAAACAACAACAAAAACAACTAATAAAAACTACTAAAAATATTATTAAATATATTATTATATATTATTTTTAAAAATACATTTTTAGTTTTAACATGCAAAATAATTGTTGCTTTAACAGAAAGATCACTGGAATTAATATGCAAGTTTATGAAAATCTATTATGTATTATTTATAAAACTGGCCTGTACTAAATTAAAAAGTGAAACCTTGAATGTTGATTATTGTAGACACAGTCTTCAATCACAAATGCTCCAACACAAAGCAAGCGACACGCTCATTCGCTTTACGTACTGTACACACATACCTTTATCTCCTGCCATCTTTTAAAACGCATCTAGCGTAATTTGCATTGCACAAATGCAGACAGAAAACACGTTCATTAGAAAACGAATTGCTTTCAAACTGCCTTTGTTAACGGTTATGGTTTAGAGAACAAAGACGAGGAACCTCCCTGGTGCGCTGGTGATTCTGCCTACACACACTTCCTGAGCTCCTCACCATATAGCACATCCATCCTCAGAGGAATTCTCTGTCAATCACAGAGCCTGTGGGCAGCACTGCCTCTACGGCCATTTTGTGAGCGGATCCACAGGGAGAGCTTCGTATTATATAGGTAGATTAATGCTATTATTAATATATTATATATATAAATATAAATATATTCAATATATTGCTTGAGTTAAGGAGAAATACTAAATCCAGAAATTTTCTCCCACATTTGCTTTCTGTCTTTGTCTTACACTCATGTCTTTCTTTGTCTTTTTCAAATAGAAAAATTTTCCGGCACCATTAAGCAGCTGTTTCTATAAACCCTGTCGCTCACTAGTATCATAATAACGGCTAATTTGTCTCATTAGCCACTGGAATAAAAATCAGCCATGCATATTTGTGTCACATATTCCAGATATCAAGGTATCGGTCAGAAATAGTAAAACATAAATGCGTCTTTTGCTTTGCTGAATCGCTCGTTTACAAATTACATTAATTGCCTCTTATACAAGAAAAAACCAATAGTGTTACACAACCGCTTGCAGACACACAGCTTAGGTAAATCCTCATGGTTAGTCCAGCATTTGGTTGCGTACAGCACCACACCCAAAGCCACAGTGAGCATATGGAGCGCAACTGAGTCGAAATGGTACACTTAGCAAGCACTACAAACCAAATACTGTGTATCTGACTTAAACTGTGTTTTTTTCAGGGGGCAATGCAATGATACTTTTAAACATGACTTTAAATGAACCTTGACAGATGTCAGTGAGTCATCTTCAATTAAGATAATGAGACACAGGCCTAAATACATTTCAGTATATGGCCGTTTTAAAAGGTCTGAATATGCTGTCTTTTTCTAGGCGCTCATCTGTTAGTGTTTCTTTAGGGTGTGATGAACACAAACGCAGAAACACAATAATGTTGTTGGCGTCAAGATGGCTTTTGCCACAATAGGGGCATTTATTCAGGACATCACGCGAACACATGTATGAATCACACTCCAGGCGGAACTATAATGCTTTATGAGGCTCATTCTACATCATCAAGTGGCCATTATCATATGTCAGCTCTGTTCAGAAGAAGGCATCAAATGCACACTTGCACATATATATGTGTGAATACCGGAAAGGTAGTCGGCTGATATTGACATCCTCCTACTAAGTACACAGCATTCAACTCAATATAGGGGGATTTAGCAATATTCGGTTAGTACATAATTCAAATACATTTTTTTATCTGTTCATAAACTAAATGCATGGTCAGTAATGCTTAAAATGATCCTTAGACCATGAGCGTACCGTCGATTTTCTGAATTTCTGCAAGGCAATGTTGGTGATACGGTTTGAATGGCCTTTTGTAATATAGTAAGCTGAGAACAGGAAATGTCAGAGTGAACTCCTGCTGCGTGGATGGACGCAGGTGAGAGACACAGGCTAATGTACCTGGGTTCCCTTCAGCTCTCTAATGAAGCCCCCCACTGACAAACACACACAGACACATACATTACCTTTACCTACATACACAGACACATTTTCTGACAGCACGTACACAAAATGTATTTTAAATAAATAGGTTGCTGTGAAAATTAAACACTTCCCATTAAAAATGTAGCTTGGATAGAATTTTGATAAAGGTTCATTTGTATGCAGGTCAACGTGAAAAGTTAACTACCGCCCAGGTAAGGTTCAGTTAGTGCCGCCACTGTGCGACCACACCTGACCTCTGAGTAGTTCTCTCAGAGACACTGGCCTCCAAGGTTTCCACATATTAAAGCTATACCTATTAGAGTGTACAGGCTAAACTTTATCTGTAGGAGTCTCTAAGATGTCTCTTCCTTCTTGCCTTAAATGTCTCTCTATTAAATGTCGCATCTTCGCCTAGAGGCGACTATATACTCTTGACTCCAGCCAGTTCTGTATGCTGTACTTGATGTGTGCATATATGTGTCCATATGTATGTACTTGAATGTGAACCGCTTCCGATTCTTTGCAGTGTGAACAGGGCTTGCGCAGTGATTTCCGGACAGCCTTTGCGGCGTAACATAAAATTGATCTCATAAAGGTGTACGTTTCTCCCAGCCACATGCGTTTTTTCGCATTTTCGAAAAATCCAAAGGCATCTATTTGAAAAGTCTCATTGTTTAAGCAAACCCAAAGGGACAGTCCCTCGTCCACAGAACAGCTTGACAGAGAAGTCACTGTTCTTAGAGTGATGCTGTAGTGGACAGGTTAGCACAATAATGTCACAGACCGTTATACAAAGAGAAAATGCACTTTATAAGAGCATCACCAGTGGTGTGCACAAGACACACACTCCAAATATAAGAAGTATGGTCTGCAGGGCCTCAGGCATTAGAACATACACACATAGACATTGTCAATGAGTGTGTGTAGTACATGTATGTATGTGTGTGTGTGTGTGTGTGTGTGCATGTTTGCCGCCTGCACTTACCCCTCATGATCTTTGCAGACAGTAGCGTTGCTTGTGTCCCATCGCTTCCACAAGCTTCCCAGCTCCGATCTCACACACACTCTCATTCATACTTCCTTCCTCTCGCTCTTGATCACTACGTGTCTTTCTCCATCCTCGCTTCCTAACTCCACTCACTCACTCACACGCTCCAGGAGAATGAGATCGGTAGCCTCACCCTGGCACAGAGAGTAGAGAGACACATGGGAGGGGTGTTTTGTAATCTGCCAGGTCGTACCACCCACGGGAGAGTGCTGACGAGAGGGGGAACGGGAAGAGGGGAGGGAGAGAGGAAGCCATGAGCGCTCTCCATCTATACCATCTCTGAAACCCTCTGTCTGACTGAAAGTGGTCTCTCCCACCTTGCGATTGGATCTTCATTAAAATTCGAGCAAAAAAAAAAGAGGAGAAACAAGGGGAATGCCTTCACACAGGAGATTGATTCAGCTATTAGTATTTGCCTAAAACATAAGGATTAGGATAAGTCATCGAGACATGCTAGAATGAGCACACTACCACCGCTGTGCTGTACGTGAGCTGATGAAGCAGTATGTGTGAGCTTACAGTAGGGGTAAAACTGACTGTAGAATCACTGTACGCAGTGGAAAGTGAGTGTCTACCATGCAAAAACAGCTTTCCTGTACGATAAAGTGCATTATCACTCAAGCAGACTAAAAATAAATCAATGTTAATAGTGCGAAATTAAGGGATTGCGCGTCTAAGGGTTGACGCCATTGTGATGAAGGCTGTGTTTGTCACTACATGCTTCATTATGGCATTTCATTTACTCACTGACTGTGGACTGAATGACACAATAACTCGGTGTCATGTTTTGCAGGAAATTACATGTTGGTGCAGTTACAGTACACAGTGGCTCTGACTGTGTGCGACTGCATTTTTGCATCTGGGTTTATTGGGTGGGGTTTTCCGCTTTGGGCGAAAAAAACAGATATCTTCTGAAAAGCGTGTTTCTATGTGCGAAGGAGCATTCTCATTTTTTTTATCGGTCGGAAAGCGAATGGAACGCTAGATGCGCTTGGATCGGCGTGTGAAGATGCATGAATAGCTACATTAGCCGTCCCATCACCCATCAGTGTCTTCAGCAGTCACTAAAATCAATGACAGAAATATGTTCGGAGAGATCAGCACAAAAGGTAGTGTTGCTCACGCCATATCTCCATATCCACGAATCCGAATTCGATAGGTCAAAGCAAAAAGGGCTTAAATTTCAACATGTATGCAATCAGGATTATGGAGATTGAAAGTGATCCGAGGGATTAAATAAAACCATGGGTGTTGTGACATATCTGAGCACCTTGGGCAGCACGCTAAAGATAATTTGACGCGAGTCAGTTGGGCGTATTGTATCAGGTTTGATTGACATAGATCCCTGCAGTAAAACAGCCAAAATCCATCAAGGCGATTTGATTGGCAGGTGGGTGTGGGAAGGCAAGTGCAATGTGTTTAACTGTATTTGTGTGTATAATATAGCTTGACAATGTAAAACATATATAACATAGAACAAACTGCCATCTCTTTAAATGTCTATGGTTAATTTCTTGTGTCTTTTACTTGTCTTTTCCTAGCATTGGATGTGTATCTAAATGCTAGGTTGAGCACATTTTAATTTAAATGTTAGATTTAAGTGTTTGTAAAAGACTATTTTGCATGTGCGTGAAAATAGAGACTGAAAATGGTTTTACTCCCTACCCCCAACAAAGCGAACCCATTTACACGCCTCACTGCCACCCCAAGCTACTGACACTAACAGTGTATGCGCTTACATATTTGTGTGTGCTTTTACAGATATTAACCATGCTAATACTCTAGATGTAGAGATTTGTATAAGCTTTTGCGCCAATAAGAAGCATTGTATGCATCTGTGTTAGTTTGCTCATAAACATGGTGGCTATCGCGTTCATTCACACCATCAAATTGCCTTTGTTCGATCTCAGTCTTTTATAAAAGAGTCTGAAAAAAAAAGGAAGGCTGTTAAGGTGCTTTGACGGTGGGCACACCCTATAGGAACGCCTGTCTGCCTCCTGTCTTCTCCGTCGTGCCACAGAGGGGATATGATTAGCCAGCACTACTCGAGTTTGAAGCAAGAATGGAGCAGAATAAAAGCATATGGGGGATGGTGGGAGGAAATTGGCCATATATGCGTTCCTTGTGATGGCCCTATTGATTTTGATGTATCATGAGACAGTGGTGAGGCTAGACAGCAAGACGGAAGTGAATTAACAGCACAGAAAGGGTTAGAGAGGGAGAGGCGACAGATGGAATCAGGAGACTATATTATAAAGCATGCAGGAGAGACCTTTGCTGGTCACATGGAGAAGTTGTCTCAAGGGCTTGATCTTAGTAGCTATGACGTTTGAAGTCAAAAGTCCAAATGCACAAATGTTTTATTCTTAATCTCAATTTAGCTGTGTTGTATGTTGGTTTCTAACACCTACTGCAGTTCAAACCATTTTAATCATTTGCTAACCTCACATTACTCCAAAATCTTATGGCTTTCTTTCCTCTATGGAATATTAAAGAAAAAAATATTTATAATATTTTTTAGATTTTTTTTTTTTTTTTGTAGAGAAGTAACCAAAACTGTTTGGTCACAGACATACTGCAAAATATATATTTTTCTGTTCAGTAGAACAAAGAAAATCATTCAGTTGGATTTTTTGGTACAGTATCCATTGAAATATAATAATATTAAGTGAAATTAATTACTATGTACTTACATTTAGATTAATAATTTGGTGCAATACACTTACTGTGTAGAAAAGTAAAATACTCAGTAGCAGCAAAAATATTGTGCAATACAGTATTAACACAATAAGTACATTGTACTTATTTTTTTATGTAAGTACAGTACATAGTAGTTAACGCCACTTAATTTAAAGTGTGACCAAATTTTAATAACGCTTGTGGATATATTTTTTTATTATGTTAACTCTTTATTCTGTCATTTTCTATTGTTTTATGATTATATGATTTTATGATTTTATTATATGAGTTTATGATTGTTTCATAAACACTTTACTGTTTTAATTTAGCTTAAAAATTATGTTTAATAGCAGGTGCCATTGTGACAACTTTCCCTTATATTTCTGCACTATAAACATTATTATTATTAAAATTATTATTATTTACTATATATAAACATTATTAGTCAAGACTTACTGGAATATAAAATGTGACAACTAGTCCCAGCATCCTTGATATTTTTTTTTTTGCAAAGAACCATTTCAATGGACAACATTATGTATTGTATTATTACAATACTGTATATGATCTGGTAGAGAATCACAGAGGGTGAATGAAGAAATAGCAGCGGGATGGCGAGAAAGCAAGACAGATAGAGAAGAGAGGGAAAGAGAATATACATTTCCTTCTGTGAAGGCGAATGAGGAAGCTCCATTGATTTGACTACATCATGTGACATCCCCCTTCGGCAAATGTTACAGTCTAAATAGAGCGTATTTTGTGTGTGTGTGTAAGCCATCACAAGCTCCATAGACCAGCTCTTTTTCTAATAGATTCCATCTGTCTGCCCCAAGCCCCCACCGAGCAGGCAGAGATACTGCTAATGTTTATGCTCACACCTCTGAAGAGATGGAGACCCCCGGTGCTTGTTCTCAAAGGCTGGACATCAGGGTCACCATATCATAGAAGAAAGCTTTAGTTTAACATGAAATGCTTAACCACATTTACTTAACTAACACCGTGTCCAGTAACAAGCTACTTCTACAACAAACTTACATTTACAGAACATCACATTGCTGTGTTTTGTCACACAACCCACAGCTCTGCAGCTGAGCAATCTATGAAAATAAACATAGTTGGTCTGATTATTTTTCGTGTGCATTAATGAGTGGTGGACCAAGCACACAAACATTTCACATATGATTTTAACTTGCAGTCAACCACACTAAAATTCAACATTTCACACCACATACTGTATGATTGATTGTTGAAAAACATATGTGATAAGATCTTAGTTCTATGTATCAGTTGTTGATTGGATGTTGAACAGCTAGTTCAAAATGCAGCAGCTAGAGTCCTTATTAGAATCAGGAAGTATGAGCATATTAGCCAGGTTCTGTCAACACTGCACTGGCTTCCTATCAAACATTGTATAGATTTTAAAATCTTGTTAATTACTTACAAAGCCCTGAATGGCTTAGCTCCTCAGTACTTGAGAGAGCTCTTATCACATTATAGTCCTCCGCGTCTGTTGCGTTCTCAAAACTCTGGCCATTTGATAATACCAAGAATATCAAAATCTACTGCGGGTGGCAGATCTTTTTCCTATTTAACACTCAAACTCTGGAACAATTTACCTAATACTGTTCGGGAGTCAGGCACACTCTGTCAGTTTAAATCTAGATTAAAGACACATCTCTTTACTCTGGATTACACACAACACACTAATACACATATTAATCAAATACGTTAAAGGATTCTTAGGCTGCATTAATTAGATCAGCCGTAACCGGGAACACTCCCCTTAACACACAATGTACTCATTACATCGTAAAAAGAATGGTTTCTGCGCTAATATTAGTTTGTCTCTCTCCTATACTGTTCCTCAATCCGTATCTGGATCAGATGGTGTATCAGCACAAAGATATGATCTACACTAGGGAAAATAACACCTAGATCACCTCCGTGGACAGTTCGCCAGATCCAGATGCACATAAACACACACACAAACACTAAGTCCTTTACAAAATCTGACATGTTTAAAACTGAACTGGAAATTAGGTGCTGGGCATCCGGCCAGAGGAGAACTGGCCCCAACTAAGCCTGGTTCTCCCAAGGTTTTTTTCCTCATTCTCTCATGGATGGGGTTTTGGTTCCTTGCTGCTGTGGCCTCTGGCTTGCTTAGTTGGGGACACCTGATTTCTAATGATTATCATCGTCTTGACTACAGAGACCATCTCTGCATTTGATAAATAAATAGTTTAATTCTCATCATTATACATTACCATCACTCTGTTCTACTTGATAATGTTCAGTGCTTTGCTACAATCTGTGTTGTTAAAAGCTCTATAAAAGTGACTTGACTTGAAATGTGGGCAGAGAACTGAAAGTGGAGGCAGATTAAAGCAAACTTGGTTTAGCCAGATTCAATGGTTGGAGTCTTGTTTACATTGACAGAAAGAAGTTTACGTTTTTCACTAGAATGTTCAGTTATGACATTTTGATTTAATATATTTATAAAGGTTTGTACAGACCGGGACAAATATCGCAAGTGAATATCATCAGCGGGAATCATCATTCACAGAAGAAAAAGGGTGTGTTGTGGTTGTAACTTGTAGTGTAATAAACTACTTTTTCAAAAAGGTAGATTGACTATAATTTAACCATTAATATTGTTTAGCTTGACAAGTTACAGTTTCAAAGTAATAAGTTAACGGCAATAAGTTAACAATTTACCTCTTTGTAGCTGTGTAGTGCGGATTGCAGATTAGCAATAAATTTGTTGACTAGCACTTCATGGAATAGGTTTGGTCAGGATCAGGGTCCAGTTATAGAGGCTGCTAGGAATTTATCCTCTCATAATCAAATAAAAGCCACTTATTCTTGTTTCTATCAAGATGCTGAAGCCAGCACAAACGCCAGGCTCATCATACACTGAGGGCTTGTTAAATGTGCGTTACTGTCTGATATAGACATTAACTGATATCCAGTATGAATGTGTGTGTGTGTGTGAGTATGTGAGTGCTGAAAAGTAAAAAGCAGGCTGTCAGTTTCTCTGGCTCCTGAAATGCATGGCTGCCCACACGCCTGTTTGAGATCCACCCAGATGTCTCAGGCCCAGCTCAACCCTCCTCGCTCCTGAGTAGGATGAGATGATGTATGTGCGTGCATGTATGTGTGTGTGTGTAGGTAGCACACAGACAATTGTCAAAGCTCAGCTATTTAAAGCCAAACTCCACTGCAGTTCAGCATGAAGGGTGGAAAAAGCGATAGGAGTGAGAGAAAAAGAAACTGGAAGGAAATTCCCTTGAACTGGAATAAACAAGCTCTTCGCTTTTCTAATCAACAAATAATCAATTAGTTCTCAAATCAATCAATTTATTCAATTGTGAATTGTGTGAACACCCCTGTCTAGAAAAAGGAAAGCATTTTTCTGATCTTTTCTGGTCAGAAATGATGACACTTACATTCCTGACATTACAGTTCACAAGATAGTTGAGAAATGTCTACAAAAATAGCAGGTCAGAGTCCAGGTCAGAGACATATGACAGTGCATATTCTATTATTTTATTACACAGCTCTCTGTAATACTTTATTATGAGTCGGTCAGTTGTTGTGGCATTGAGCATTCAAATATTTTTCTTCAGTATCTGTAATCTGTATAGTTTACCTTTTGTTAGAATAAATACTTGTTCATTTTATATCACTTTATGGATGGATAGACACACACATATACACATGTACATACAAATACATATATGTTAATCATGTAATTATGTTAGAATAAATTACTTGAAATGCATATTATTAATGTTAAATTATTAATGTAATTGATTTAACAAGTTAACATGGTGTGAAAAAATAACATGTTTAATATTGAATTAGATTATTTCTTCATCTATAAATCTTTTCTCTTCTAACACAACGACTTGATATTAAATATAATTTGATTAATTAGATGTAATGCTAACAGCTGTAGTACTACTTTTGTACTATTTTTGCAATGCTTTAGTGTTGCTTGTTTTCTGAACTAACCTTGATATCTAGAACACTGCTGGGTACAAGCAGGTTTGTCACGTGGTACATTTCTGGACCAATCACAGTTGTTTGTGCTTACAGAATAGGACATTTTAGGCAATTTATGATATTTAGGATGAAAATTGGGAGCTTGTTAAAGTCCCATTGACATCTAAACAATGTCAAGCTGCAGAAAAGTATGAAAGACTTCATCTGAGTGCTCCATCTGCCATCAGTGGTTCAACCGTAATATTATGAAGCTACGAGAATTATGAAGCACTTTTTGTATTTGAGACCACCGTATCGCCATTTTGTAGATCTTTCGGTGGATGCTATTCACCAACACAGTTCTGCGTAAGACGCAATGGAAATATAAAGCTTGTACATGTATGTATTTACAGTTTAGTTGAACAAACAGTGTATCTTTCTATTGCGTCAAACACTAAACTGCGTACGTGAATAGCGTCTGCCGGATGATCTACAAAACTACAAAATAAATTGTGATCCAAACTTTTATTTTTGTTTTCTTTCCATACAAAAAGTATTACCATAGCTTCATAATATTATGGTAGAACTGCTGATGGCAGACGGAGAATTTAGACGACGTCTTTTATACTTTTCTGCACCTTGACAATAGACATTGTTTGGCAGTCAATGGGACACGATCCTAAATATCCTAAATTGCATTCCAGGGAATATAATAAGGGTCTTAATAGAAACCTTCACCAAGGTGTGTTGAGGCAAGTTGGATCTAAACTCCGCAGGACTCCTGGACCGAGTTTGGACACCTCTGAAGTAAGAGTCGGCAGGGGTAGATATCCAAGATAATGGTTAAACGGTTAATCATGATTACTTTTTTCAAAAAAATGAAATATATGTATTTTCATATACAGTACCTTTATACTTTATATCTTATTACATCTGTAAAACACAATCTTTACAGCTTTTGGAGGCTTGTTACCAATGAAGGGTAGCAAAAATGGCACATTAAATATTTTAAGGATCAATACACAACCACTGATTGCGCTTTATAAATTGACACCGAAATAATGATCACAGTTAAAATGTGATTTATCATGCAGTCCTATAATATTAGGCACCAATTGTTGGTATTAATATATTTAAGTATACTTTTCCATGTACAAAAATGTCATACATTATATTAACATAATAAGATATGAATGTGGCTCAAAAGATGTTTCAGCTTATTAGGAAGAGCCCTTTGTCTCTCATACACAGTTATCAGCTAACATTATTTTTGGCTAATGGTCTAGACACGTGATTAGGTAAAATTCATAATCCACAGTAAAAGTATTTTTAAAAGCATATAAAACCTGTAAAAATGTATCATGTATACTACACCCACCATGACCACCAGATGTACTTACATAAAACATGAATTCAGTGCCCTTGGGGTTGTTTCTTTTGTCTGTGATTTTCTTAACAGACTCCATTTTGCCTCCAGGACAGTGGTTTCATTGAAATTACATAACAGACAGCATCCATTAGCATTTGCTTTGGATCTTCTGAGTCATAATAGAGATCTGGGCTAGCTTTCACGTTTACACAGGCTATTACCGAGTGGCATGTCCATAGGGCATGTAAATTTGCTGTTGAGTTTATTTCACGCCTCCATTCTGTTTGCATTAAGTAGAAAGAAAACTGGAAGTTTGTAAAGGACCGTGGATTGCAAGCAAATGGTTCGAGGCACTTACGGCAAGAGATGGGTTTGGTAATTGTCTTAATGTCCAGACTGGACTTGCCTGGAAGTGCAATCTCCATACCAGCCTTCCTATTGACCCCTGCTGAGCCAATGAGTGTTTCTGTGAGCCGTGGAGGAAATTGCATTCACTCATGTCTCCAGTCTTGCAGCTCCCCCTTATCAGCTCTAAAATGAGTCAGCACTTCTGTTCAGACTTTCCCCCCTTTCCCCAGCCTCCGCCACCTTCCCAGAATCCTGCGCAGACTCCCAGACTGATCCAAGCCAAGTGCTCCCAAAGGACTGGTTGGAAAGCAATGACCAACAGCAGCCATTATCCTGCTAGACATGAGTCAACTACAGATCACTTCATGTTACTTTAGCCCATTGTGTCATGGATTTGCAGTGGAGGACAAGTCACACAATATTAAAAAGTCAGTTGACTAAAATATTAATTTAAGATAACTCAAACCATGTAAAAAGAACAAAATATACCAAAGAAAAAGTTTGTGTAAATGCGACATAGACATGCAATATGTGAACAGAAAATGCTATTTTATTTTACCAGGTGGCTAATTTGTACGAATTCATACGACCTCATTTGTACAATTTTGTACAATTTGTCTTGACTTCAGTGACAGGTAGGTTTAGAGACGGGGTTAGGTGTAGGTGTAGGAATTGTGTAACTTGTAAAACTTGTACAATTTAGGACAAATCTGTACGAATAAAAAAATATGTATGAATTGCCATGAAATCAGGTTGGAACAGACATTACAAAAGAGAAAAATATGTTTACATTTTAAGAACATTTAATTTTATTTCATCTGCACCAGAAGATGTATGAAAAAGGAAATTATGCTTTGGAATGCAGTGTACAAGAATACAAAATCTATTAAATAATGCATAAAAAATGAATAATAAAAACGACAGATACTCTTTCACTGTTCAACGTGGTTACTTTGTAATGAATGTGTGTGTGTGAGTGTACTTCAATTTCATGATTAACACATTATTTTACATATGCAGTGTGCACCTTGCAAATTCAATATTTTACTGGCTGCTAAAGTTAATCTTATTTTGTAAATATAATTTACTCTCACAGCACTTAAGTCTGGCAAATAACTGAGAGCACTTAGAGTCTTAAATTAAATTAATATTTGCTCAGTATTTTGTAGCGTCCCCAAATGTTGATATGGCTAATTTATCTATGAAATCTATCAAAAGACACATGCTCATTTCAAGTATTAAATATTGTTGGCAAGAGTGTCTTTATTCGGACATGATAATTCATGAGCTGATAATTCATAGATGTCTCATTATCTCTCTATTAAAAAGATCAATATGAATTTCAGAATTATAGCAGGCTGCTCTACCCCTGAGCCGTGGCTGCTTTATATTTAGCTCTACAGTATTTTTAGCATTTTATAAAGCTATAATTGAGTAAGATTTGGACCAACATTGTCTTAAATGTGTTTATGTATTGTGGAATAATATAAGAGTTTTAATTGATCTTATTAATGTAATTACAGAGTAATTAGAAAGTAATAGCAATGTAATAACACAATAATGTTGTTTTTTATAGTCTGTAGCAGATCAGAGTTTATTTGCTGGTTGTGAAGATGTGCTATTTTGAATAACAGGCCACTATGCACATAAATTACACATATTGATGGAGTTAACAGAGCAAAACCGTGCTTCATCAAAAATAAGTGACAGACCTTTAAGAATTCTTTGTATTTCGTTTATTGATGTAGAAATGCCTGGCTTTTTTCAAGATAACATTAATTCCATAACTTCACCATTTGAAGGAAACATCTTTTGATCTGAAATGTTTTATTTCCTGACAGTTGTGATCGCATCAGTGAGCAGTTTACAGCTAAATCCTAAATATGACAAACAGAGTATTATGTAGTGTTATGATTTTGCTAAATAAAGCATGAAAGAGAATAGAACAGTCCTGAATACTTTTACTCCATGTGTGTGTGTGTGTGTGTGTGTGTACGTGCGGTTCCCACTGCAGTACTGGGGGTACGGCTCAGAGAAAAGGCTGATTCACTGGCGCTTTCCTCTGTGCCAAGCACATGGCAGCCTGGCAGAGCGACTTGGCATGCTCCACCCTATGCTCACAAGAGAGCAAAGCAATGACAGAGAGTTAGACAGAGAGAGAGCGAGAGAGAGAGAGTTCAGCAAGTTTATCTATAATAGTTTTTGAGGAACTAGCTACTGTGGTAACAGATCGCCACAGTCAACATGGAAACCAATTTAATTGACTCTGCCAGGATACATCATCCATCACAGAAAACAACAGAAAATTCTATGACAGGCTACGCTCATAACATCTGAATCTTTTGCGATGTACTATCAAAATAGTCTCATACACAATGACCACTAGATGACAAAAGACTGCTGGCAAAGTACAATAAGAGATTTCTGACAAATCCAGACTAAAAAATCTGAAAGATTGTGATTCCAGCCAATATTCAAACAGACAAAAAAAAAAGAATAAAATTAAATAAAAAATACAGACTGCAGTGAAATAAGCTAATTATGTAAAAACAACCTAATTTCATCCTCAAACTAAACATAATCTTGGAGTGCATGATGGAGTTTTTATTATGATTTACAGTATAGATATATTATGTTTTTGACTTGATATGACATATAAAGTCTCTGCAACTCAAATTAAGAAAAAAATTATTAAACCCACATGAACTCATTGCCTCTACTGATATGCTTTGTAAAACTCAATTATACATACAGTTCATTACAATTTTCACCAGAAACAAACAAACAAAAAAAAAAAACAGTTAAAGTACCAACAATCTTTATTCCTTGATTACGGGGGAGTGTTATCAGTGAATAAGTAATTATTTTTTAGTTTCCTTGTAAAATATGTTATGACCTCAAAACACATGGAATTAGTCCCAAGAAACACTAATCAAGACACTTGATGAAACTTCTCAAAAAGCTGTAGAAGCAAACTAAAATGGCATGTTCAACAAAAGCATTATCCTTTAACGTCACTCATAGGCATTTCATTTCCGAACTGCTTTGATAGTAAAACAATCAGTGAAATAAAACACATTAACGTAATGCTTATGAATGCAGTAACTTCAACATTAAGTACATGTAGTTAATTAGTATTATATAAGTAATTAAATGTATAATTACACTGTAACAAGAACACCTTAAAATTAAGTGTAACCAACATTTCCCTTTTAAAATATAGGCCATTGCACACTAAGTCGAAGATTTTCGTCTGAAGTTTTTGCATGTTTAAAAATAAATATACCTCACATTGTGTCAATCACGTTTACACACTGCCTCTGAAACTTTCGTTCATCATAAAAATATTTGGATAATTTTCTGCATTTTTGCATCTGCAGCATGCATTTTAATGGAAATATGGGAAAAAAATTGAAAAACGTATGTAAAAAAATTTGTGTGCAAGAACCATATCACAAATCATGAAACAATGTTAGCATTTTGCAGAAATATCACCATTGGCCACCATTTTTTTTTTTTCTGATTAATGGGTTGATTAATACTATTCCTGATCAACTGTGGTCCATTTGCATTTTAATATCAGCCTTTTTTCTAAAAACCATCATATTTCTTTTCTTTTTTCTTTGTTATTGCTGTAAAACCTTCCCTAGTTCTGTTCTTTATTCACAAATGCTGATTCACATACGTACTGTGCACTGTTCAATAATCTATAGCTTTCGTTCTCTTGACACTAAGACAGAAATTTGTATAGAGTAAAGGCTATATGGAATAAAAGAATCAGATTGTACTGCATGCTAGCTTGCTTATTTAATCACAATCTATTTAAGTCCACATGACGTACTAAAAAGAAATATGCATAACTACAGGTCGAGAGCTGAAGATCCAGTCAGCAATGCTGTTTGCAAATGATCACTGGAACTGTGGTTTCCAGAAATGCTGAAACTTTAAACTATAATGTCCTAATATTGGCAAAAATAGGCTGTTTTATATTACACCGAATTTTTAAATTGGCGTTGAACTGATTATTTGGTGTACAGTATCATCTCTTGTTTAAATATTTGATTAAATGCATTCTACAATTGCCACAATGGACATAAAATCATCACAATTTTACAATAACAAAGCATCTTACGATGGCAGCTTAATTCAGTTACCTTATTTTAAACAATCTTTGTATTAAAAGCCATATGATGCCTTTAAATGCTTGCTAGGTATTGTAACAGAGCTAGTGACAGTTGCAATTGGACTATCAATAGCAGAGCTCCTTGTGCACTGCAAAGGCAGGTCTCTCTTCCAGGCTTTGCTTCCTCTTTAGGTTTTATTTCGGGCTATTTTTAGTTGACAGAGAAATTCTATTTTGGGAATAAGGCCCATGTCATTGATTATGTTAAAAGAAAGACGCTTCAGAGATGCAGTATTTACAGTGTATAGGACATGATGACATTGTCACAAAAATAGAAATGGTGAACGATTTATCTCATGAAACCACAGAAGGGAAGCACGTTGTAAGCACGTTGTCCAGATTTATATTCTCATAGTGAAAAATTCATTAAAAATCTATGACATTGAAAAAAAAAAAAAATTAACCGCAACCAACAAATAAGATTAAACATTCATATAAAATAGCGTTTAGAGAGGAGAGCATGGAAACAGGCTTCATTCACTAGGCTGGATTGATCCGTGTGTTGGTGGCATAAGCACATTGGTTGTGGAGTAAGTACATTGGATGAGGCAAGGAAAGGGAGATAAATGGGGGGATGGAGACAGAAGGGAAAAAAAGAAGGATGGCAAGAGAAGGGAACAGCAGCGTAACATCTAATTGCTATAAAGCAGCCTTAGAGTCTCTTCTCTCCCACATGCACAGCTCATCCCGGCCCGGTTAAACTGGGCTCTGCTCGTTAATATGCTGTTAGGCTGCTGCCTCTGAGAGGACACATTAGCCAGACTCAGACTCAAACACGAACAGACAGAGGGGTTTTACTGGTTCCACCACAGGCATAGCATAGGGCACATATTTGCATTACAATGGCAATTAAACTGGAAATAAATGGTTTATAGTCAGTCAGTGATATCACGGGTGCTACGTCTATTATAGCAGTTATTTGAGCTCTATCCCATTACAGCTCACTGCTTGGTTAAGCAGGCATTTTAATTTAAATACTTACAATGCATATACACAGTAATAAATACATACAGTATAAGGACCTACATTACCGGGCAAAAATATATTTATTTTTAATTTGAATAAAAAATTAATAGTTTACACAAAATGAAAATCCTGCTATCATTTATTCACTCACATATTGTAAGACTTGTGTTTATCTTCAGAAACACATTTTTATTTTAAGAATCTGTCGTCTTTTTTTTATCTATGAACAACAAAATTGTCACATTTCAATGAATCTAGCAGTTTAATCCAAGTCTTCTGAACAATCATGATCGTTTTATACGATGAAAAGATTTAATTTAATTTAACATAACACACACACACACAAAGCTTATCAATTATGGTAAAAACAAAAAGTCTAGGGTGTTCTTATTTATCAGAACAGACAGAATGACAATATTTTAATTTAATTTAAGCATGTTTTTAAAATTGACTGCTTAAATCTTTTTAGCGTACTGAGAGGGAAGTTCTGCTGAGGTATCTGAGGTAAATTTCTAGAGAGAGAGACTGACCGATTTTATGTATCAATGATAATGCCATGCAGTGACTGTTTAAAGAAGTGAAAGGAGGAGGTGAAAGTTTGTACAAAGACAAAATAGAAAGAAAACAAAAGTATTTAGCACAACAACAACAAACTCAGTGTCATTCTCAATTAGAATTACTTTTGTTTGAGCCAGAAGCCTCATGGGCAGTGCTCCAACATATTGGTTGGGTGACCAAAGTCCTGAATGGAGGACCTTTGCTGATCTCATCCCCCTTCCCTCACCTTTTTGTTTGCTGTCTTCCATACTGTCCTCTCAAAACAAAGGCAGAAAATCAAAAAAGAATTTGTTTACTACAAAGCAAATCTTCAGTGTGTTTATGTTATTACAGAGCCCCAGAGCACATACCTACCTATAGTTCCACGGACCAGTGGTGTTTTGACATACTGAGGGGCATTTCTCAGTTACCAACATTGTTGAATAATTCAGTACTTCCCAAAACCATTGTTCAAATGAGCATTCGCAATCTGGGTCGCAAACTTACGTGGTTGGAACTGCAGCTTTTGACCTGTGGTTAGAAACATAGTTTCTTGTAAGACATATGGGCTTAAATAAATTATGCTCTTAGACACAATGACTAAGCTAATATGCAGAACAATATATTTTCCTTTCTATTGAAAAAATGAATGCATTTTAATCTATATATTTTTGCACACCCCCATCCAGCTCAAGCTATGTTCTGGAATCAGTCATAACTAGGAATTACACCTCTAGAAATTAGCTTTGCATACAGTATCTATACTATTTAAATATTCCAAATGAATGTAATGTATACAAGCTTTTTCAGACTCATTACACAAACTATGTATTGGCCTGATTTTGTGTGAAAAGATCCACGCCAATTCATTTCGTTGAAGCATGTTAGGGCCTTTTTTTATAACTATATACATATGTCCATTTTTCAAACTGCTTGTCCTACTGTATGTAGAAATACAGGGATGTCAGGATCTTTTTATTGTACTACTGTATTTCTAGGATAAATAATTAGGCATATTGTGGTGGATAGCACTTTCATGACCCATAAGACAAACATGATAATATCAAGAGATTGCCATGGCTTTGGTAGATTCTTCCGTTGTCAAGTGAGAACGTTTAAGAGTGGAGTTTAGGTGGCACAGGATAAAAGTCGCTATACAACGACTTATAAGACAGCTCTGGATTGGTCATACACTCTGGAATGCAAGACAGACAGGCACCATTGTAATGTAGCTATAATCACATTTAGTCTCATTGCCTCCTATTGACAACAGAGCGGGGACAATCTCTTTGCACAATCGCATTTGCGAAACCCCACTATAAAGCGTCCTCTCTCTGCCAGCAGAAAGCTTGGGGTGCAAAATTTCTGCATCTGGATCCACAGTCCATTTGCAAATTATTGGACCTTAATTAACCCTAAGTGTTCTCCAAAAATGCTTTCAGAACAGGGAGAGACTCCTTGTAAACTTGCCATAAAGAAACCCATTTCATTTCCAAATGTTTCTGCTGACCCAGCAAAGGGGAAAAAAACGAGGATAGGCAGAAGGAGAGAGATATAGTTGGAGAGAGAGAGACAGAAACCTCTTTCCATGCCTGTGCAGTTTTCCGACTCTTCATCATAATCCAGGATAAATCCTGCTGTTGGTATTGTACTCATTCGCTTCTCCCGGCCTCAACCCCTCCCACCTCCACCATCACCCGCACCCACCCACCACGACAAACCTTCAATCAAACTCTCTTCTCATCTGCGGCCCCAGAATGCCTCCTTAATGTTGCTATTTCAGAACGAAATCCACCCTTTAGCCTGTCTCTCCCTCCGGGGGGAAGCTCATTGTAAAACAAACCGTCTGTCTGTCACAGACCCTGTGTAGGTGTAAACGCACTCACACTGCCTCGTCTGCATACATGAATATTTAAATACGGAAATTAGCCCGTTACCTTGGAATGCGGAGAGACGTAAAGATCCGATCCGCTTAGAAAAGAGAGATCAAATATGGTTTCTCTCAGAGAGGTTGTGAGATTAAATAGACAAATTTGAAACCTCCGTTGAGGACATTTCCTCGTGTTCGGGTAATTGCAGTAAAAGGAAAAGCGACACTGCTGTCATTAGTGTTAAAAAATTATTGTTAGTCAGCAATGATTGCTGCGTCCTCGATAATCTGAAAATAGACATCAGAGGATACTATAACAGAGAAATCCATTCATGATCCTGACAGATGTGTGCTGTGAAGAAGATTGAGGAGCACAGCGGATTGAATAGAACAGCACACCAAAAAAAAAAATTTCAACCTATAGGCTTAATGGAAGTATGTGTCACTGCCTACCTTCATTTTGCAAAACTCTGAAAACATACAGACACAGCCTGCTTACAATTCACTACAGTTTCCAGCTGAAAGAGCCAGTAAAACATTCACAAATTCTTTCTTTTTCCACAAAAATTAAGAGTACAGAGGCATTTACTAAAGCATTATTTTGAAACGGTTCCTTGCACAATGCTATGTTATGACCTTAAAGAGATTTACAGTACATAAACAGCTTTATATGTATGGATTTTCTGAAATAGTAAACAGAGATGCCAAGTCTGCTTGTTATAAGTCTTGCTTTCTCAAGAAGGTGCATATATAGTAGATTTGGGCAGTAGCAGGCTTATTTCCAAAACACATTTGTATTTGGGCTTTTTGGTTGGAACCCATAGGACCCATGGCACCCATTTAACATTATTTAGTGTGTGATGATGATTCTCTGTCTGTCAATGCCATAGCAATCAATGCTGTTCTTTTATTTTTTTATTTTGGTGAGGCAAGTAAGTGCTCTCCCCTTTTCCACTCCTATGCTGCAGCTATTTGTGGCAGAGCTGCATGTTTAAAGACCATGTAATAACATATTATTATTATTTTTAATTTTCACTTGATTTCTGAAGCAAATTGATTCATTAAAAGCCATTTTTAATGCGACTGCAAAACATTTTGTGAAAAATATTATTTACAATGCATGCATTTTATAATAATAGACAATAGGATATTTTGATAGCAAGGGAAAATATTAATTTAAATGAATTTAGAAACCAGCTGGAGTTTCTTTCTTTGTATTTCTTAATTAAAACCCTTTAACACATCCTTTGCTTGTTTGCTTTTGTTTGTTTGGTTGGTTGTACATTATATTAGTATTTATAGTGAGTTCACTTGTGTGGGAGTTTCATTAGAAGTCATTGTGGTAATTAGTGTTCCCTTAATTAAAAACACAAGCTTTTTCATAGGCAGTGTTACAGGCCACAACTGGTTGCACAGTTCTGTTGGAAAAACAAACTACTAATATGACTGGCAAATATCACTTTAGTCAAATCATAACTTACAACCTAAACAAAGTGAACCACAAATGGAGTCAGTATGTTAAGGTATCATTGGCAACACAAAGGTTTAATGTGTCTTTCGTGGAGAATGCAATCTCAAAATTAATTTAAATGTTCTTAAATACTATACACTGTGAGTTTTTATGAAGGTCATGTAAGTTTAGCAACATAACATAAACATAAAACATAAACTGTCAGGCTCAACATTAAGTCGAAGACAAAACAAGGACATGGAAGTTTATATTACAAGAGCTTTTTTCCTTTTTTGTAAAGATGTTCACTTATACCCTACACACATTAATTAAAAAAAGGTTGAAAACTAAAGTTACTGTAATGTTGTTGTCATATTTTGTTGATTTGAAATGTTACTAAAACCACATTATTTATTCATGCTGCTGTGCACACTTGAAACCTTAGCACCAGGATATTCTGTGAAAATCTGTTAAGTAAATATACAGAAGATAACGGTCCTTTTGGAAATATACAGGAGATATTTGATTCTACTGCACATTACTGTTATTGTATTCACAGCTGTTATTGTATTCTGCTCCTGATTAATGTGAAGTGTCATTTAATTGTGATAAAACATTATAATACCATATAATACATATTCATATTAAATAGTTAAAAAATAATAATATTGTAAAACTATACCGCAACTGTACAGCCTATGAAATAAATTCACTTTAAAACTTCTACTTTCTTCACATAGAGTTTTGTAATGACATTCTTCATTGTTTTTGAAGCACTTCAAGTTTTCTTCAGTTTTATTCACCGTTAATGTGTCACAGGAAGTAAAGACTATTAGAATATGCTTCTGTGTGACAGTGTGTGTGTGAGAGGTCTTTTAATGCGTGTGAAGACGATACTTGTGAGCCGGCTCAATCATAAAGCCATTACCGCAGTCTTATGCTCACTCTCCCTCTCTCACAGATTTTTCTAGAAATCAGATTTCCTCTGATGTCATTAGTGTGTAATAGACAGTGTGCCTCTTACCCCCAGCGTGCCCTGAAGGATTCTGTAAATGGACATTTTACCACCTCTATAATCTACTGAGGGCTAGAAAATGGCAGAATTGTAAGCCTGGAGCACATAGAGTTCTGGAGGGCATTACTGTACAGCAGGTATTTATCAAGCATTTAAAACGAAAGACAGTAGTAATATAGATAGTAACAGATATAGTTAAAAAGAATAGTAGCAAAAGTATCCAAAACAAAAAAGTGACCCAGAACCATAAAACCAATCATAAGTAGCATAGGTATATTTATTAGCCAATAATACAATGGTATGGGTGAAAATGATAGATTTTTCTTTTAATGCCTAAAATCATTAGGATATTAAGTAAAGATCATGTTCCATTAATATATTTAGCCAATTTTCTAGCTTAAATATAGCAAAACGTCTAGGTTACGAACGTAACCCACGTTCCCTGAAGGAGGGAACGGAGACGTTACATATGGGAACTCGCCAG